>CM029550.1:1685200-1917700 GCA_017141385.1 Sogatella furcifera | reverse complement strand
TCTACAACAATTAATCTACTTTCTATCAATTCTCAACTAGGTCTGTAGATTAACAATAGGTTTTTCACTTTATTTATTAATAATCAATTATTAAAGTGTTTTGTGAATGAAAATACTTCCACGTACAAATTGATATCGGGATTTAGGATTTAGAATCTACATCTAATTAGATATTGGTATATCTTAGGTATTCAGCTATCAAGTTTTCGCAACAAATAGATAGATTATCTATAATATAATTATCTATAACAAATGATAGATTATCATTAGTTCTCACGATAGGGAATCGGAAAGATATTCATGTAACGATTTTTATTGCAATAAAATCACTACCGTACGATTGTATTCCTCTAAGGAAGTTACACAATATACATGGTTTAAAAAAGTAGTCTCTGTATAGTGTTTCACGTTACAGAATACCATCAGTGTTGTCAAGATTACACAAATTCCAGCCATAGTCACTGGCGGCTCGTGCCCACAAAACAGGTGAAGTGCTGTACAGTAAGAGATACGGGAACTTCACCTGTTTCGTGGGTACGAGCCGCCAGTGGCCATAGTCTGTCCAAGCAAAAAAGAGCCTCTGGAGAGATGAGAGGATGACTCCAGCTTGGTCAATAATTGTTCAAGAGTTATAAATGTGGTATCAATAGTAGATCAAATTGTTTTCTACAATTTGAGATCAAATTGATAATTTTTGAACCAATATTGACCTAGCTTGAGTCATTTTCTCATCTTGCCAGAGGGTCTTCTTTGCTTGGACAGGAGATACAATTATTCTTCATTTTTGGAGAAGGTAACCAAGTTCTCCAATCATTAACTAGCTTAAATCATTAACTAGCTCAAATCATTAACAGCTCTAAGCTTTATGATAAGGTCATAATTCTATATTTCTAGTGATTGGAATAATGCGAATTCTACCTATCATATCAGTCTAACACACTTTACTAATGCGAATAATAAAATAAAGCTAATGCAGGGTATAAAAATACGTAGATTCTTCTCCTTCTCTCTAATAAATTTTTCGCTCTATATCAAGTTTGCAAACTAAATACGATTCTTCTCCTTCTCTCTAATAAATTTTTTTGCTCTATATCTAGTTTGAAAACTTGTTGAGGATAAAAACGTGAAGAATTCGTTTAAAAAACCATTGATAGATACTATTGTGACCAGATTCTGTAAACTTTATCGATAGTAAAAGGTCGATCCAACACTGGAATACATCGATTCTCAATAAACTTCTAGTCGATTATCGAGATGTCACAGAACTGATAAGCGTGTAAGCTTTTAAAATTCTTTGGAAGTTAATAGCAGATCAATGCCATTATAATCACAGAATCGTTCAAGGAATCATTGTTCGAGTGGAACGTTTGTCTCTTCCAGTTCGGTTGAATTGAAAGAAGAAAAATGGGATTTGAAAAAGGAATGTAAACTCACCCGGAATAAAACCCGTATCATCTAAAATCACACGGAAACCGGTAGAATCTTGTCTCACTTTAGCGGAAAAATGCATTATCAAGAGAAGAAAGACTACTAGCACTGACGTTCTTGAGAATTGAATTTGAACGATTCAAGGATTGGAATAGAATTCTATCTTTGAATAATGTTGAGTCTCTTAGTGTTCTTTTTTGTCAGGAAACGAAGAAAACGGGTTTTTTCTGAGGAAACTCAGAATGATTCCCACTGAATTTAGTATAAACTTCTCTGTTGATAAGAGATTTATATCCTGGCTTTGTATTTGAACTTTATGGCACTGGCTGCTCGTACCCACTAAACAGTTGAAGTGCCTGTATCTTTTACTGTACAGCACTTCACCTGTTTCGTGGGCACGAGCCGCCAGTGCTTTATGGTTGAAGCTTGTCTATGTCGAGGTCTGCCAATTTGCTTGCTATAGTCTGCGAGAAATTTCTTGTTACATAGCGTTAGGGGAAGCGACTTCCCCCTCCACGACAACACAGTACTGTAGTGGAGTCTAGAATGACAAGTTGAGCTGCGCAAAAATAGATGCGCCGTGTCATTCTGTCTTTCGTTATTGCGATGAGCACATCGTCCGACTCTAACTCTCCTCATAATACAATACAATTTGTTCCACCTTTGCCTTTAGCCTATTCGCAAGTCGTTTCCTTTCAGTTTGTATTTTCTTCTTTTACTCTTATTATCATTCGGGCAAAGGAGGGGTGGAGGGGTGAGCTGGAGACTTGTGACGCGAGAGCTCACTCACACCAACTCAGTAAAGCAGAGGAACGCAGTTAGGTAGTGGGGGAGATTAGTAAAGGACAGAGTATCCGGCCTCTCTCTCTGAAAGAGAGGGGCAAGTAACAAGAAAAATCTCGCAGACTATAATTATTGTTTGGCGCGATCACCACTGAGGAAGAGTTCAAGATCAAGTAAGACGAGTTCAAGTGAGAATTTAATGAGTTCAAGTACAGAGGAGAACTTCTCTGTGGTTCAAGAGAGTTCATGAGGGTTCAAGACTGAGGATTCATCAATCTACAGGGCATTCAAGTTGAAGGGAGTTCCGGATTGAAGGTTCATTGAATTATACAGCATTGAAAAATGTAAGACATTTTATAAGCTGAGCCTAACAATGTATGTAGAATATTTTCTTGCACAATGTCTACTTTTTTCCAAACTGTTATAAGAATATGTCTAATAATTACACTGGCGACTCGTGCCCTCGAAACAGGTGAAGTGCTGTATAGTAGAAGATACGGGCACTTCACCTGTTTCGTGGTACGAGCCGCCAGTGATGAATTATAGGTATAGACTAACCAAGCAAAAAGGGCCTCTGGCATGATGAGGAAATGACTCCAGCTTGGTCAATATTGGTTCAAAAATTATCAATTTGATCTTAAATCGTAGGAAACAATTTGATCTACTTTAAAGAACATATTTATAATCCTTGAACAAATATTGACTAAGCTTGAGTCAATTTCCCATCTTGTCAGAGGCTCTTCTTTGCTTGGACAGACTATACTTGGTATATCTTTCACAATGTCTTCTTTTATTCCAAAGAATAAATAAATAAATAAATAAATTATTATTATTATATTTCTATGGATTAGGTACTTAGTTATAATGGCCGTGAAACTTATTCAAGCCTGGATAACTGTCAAATGACTCTCAATAGAAATAGTGTAGGAGTAGGTTCTAGTAAGTGACTGGAGCGATCCAAGGAATTTTGAGGGGAATATTATTCAGTGAGTTGACCCAAAATAATCATGGTAAAATTATTAAGAAATTCCAATAACTGAGGAGAAAGCTGAGACAAGTTTAAATACAGTAAACAAGATGGTGGAAGGGATTGTATTATATTCATTCTAATATAGATTCAAGTTCTATTTATTGCCGCGATAAGTCAAACATAATAAATTTACAGTGTAAATGATGTAATAGTTTAATAGTGAATAATGTAATAGTATGATTATTTAGTTTCACTGGCGGCTCGAGCCCACGAAACAGGTGAAGTGCTGTACAGTTAAAGATACGGGCACTTCACCTGTTTCGTGGGTACGAGCCGCTGGTGTTTAATACACATTCAAAAAAAAGTGGTCAGATTGGCAGCGATTTGAGCAGCGGCCATTTTGAAAAAAACTGAAGACCAATGAGAAGCCAGCTGACTGAACGTCACTTTAGGCTAGTTCTGTATTGGCCAATCAGATGGCTTCTCGATATTGGAGGCGTGGTTTCAGTAACACTCTGGTAATTTCTAAAGTCTATGCTTTCAACACTGGCGGCTCGTGCTCACCAAACAGACGAAGTGCTGTACAGTAAAATATACGGACACTTCACCTGTTTCGTGGGTTCGAACCGCCAGTGGTTTCTAATATAATAGTTTCGGCTTTTCTCCTTATAATTATAATATTATTACTTGGCGAAAATATTATATTACTCTAAAGCCACCGGAGTTGATGAGAAAATTGTTAATGATTTTCATAAAATGAGTTATATAATATATATAACTCTATGTAATTATAAGTTGATCACAAAATTTAGAACATTTGTGTTTAACTCCAGTGTAAACGTGGCTTAACAATATTATATTACTATCATTGTAATCATTGCCATAATCAAATTATTAATGAGAATACGTTTCTGAATTCATGTTAATTGATAAACAAATAATGATTATGATAATAATGTGAATAAATCATATTAATAATTGAGAAATATGAGTTTTTAACATTGAATCATAATCTCTTGTTCTCAAAATTTGCTATGGAAATATCATAACTGTTCTACTATAAAATGGGTAGAAAATAAGGGAAAACCTGTTGTCTCTATTTATAATAAATACATAAATAAATAAATAAAATTGGACAAAAATTATCCATTTTATTGAGAATTTTATATACGAAGGCAAAAAATTCAATTGAAAAAGCTGGAATGAACATTTTCCTGAATGATTAGCAGAGGGCAAAAAGTAAACTTGAAATAAAATTGTAGTCCATTATGAAAAATAATAATGATTCTGAGTATTTTTGTGAGAGATTGATAATTTGATTGCAAAACACTGGTGGCTTGTGCCCACGGAACAGGTGAAGTGCTCGTATCTTTGACTGTACAGCACTTCACCTGTTTCGTGGGTACGAGCCGCCAGTGTTCCAAAATTGGTTCAATTTTACTACAGCTATTGTTTTTATTTTTGTTTGTGTTGGAGAGTCAACCAATTAGTATGAGGAAAATCCTGTTAATTTGTTAATGCGGTGAAATAGCTGAAAAATTACGCTGGCGTTTATTATTACGCATCATCCTCTCAATAAACAGTACGGATATCCTCATTAAGATAGCACCATCTATGTTATCTAGGGAGCGCTTCATTTACAAACCCAACTTTATAAACAAACACAAAAAACTGAAGTTCAAAACTATTGAGTCAGTGGGACTTGTTAGTAGGCTACAATACAACTACTAATGTTAATCTATAAAGTATAATGATACTACTATAGTCGGTCCAAGCAAAGAAGACCCTCTGGCAAGATGAGAAAATGACTCCAGCTCGGTCAATATTAGTTCAAAAATTATTGATTTGTTTACAAACGTAGGAAACATTCTGATCTACAATTTGAGACCGAATAAATAACTTTTGAATCAATATTGACCGAGCTCGAGTCATTTTCCCCATCCTGCCAGAGGGTCTTCTTTGCTTGGACAGACTATAACTCTATGGTGTAGGCTACTCGCAAGCGTACGGTACACGAAACCTTGCCACTGTAAATAAATTCTAATAATGTTCCAATCGTGGGAAACATTCTGATCTACAATTTGAGACCAAATCAATATTTTTTGAACCAATATTGACCGAGCTGGAGTCATTTTCACATCTTGCCAGAGGGTCTTCTTTGTTTAGATTGATCATATGTTATTGTTCTGTGGAATTTTACTGTAAAATAAATTCTGAAAATAAGTTCCATCAATCAATTATCCATAAATATTCACTTTTGTTTCATTATTAATATAAGTAAAATATAAGTATATTGACCGAGCTGGAGTCATTTTCTCATCTTGCCAGAGGGTCTTCTTTGCTTGGACGTACTATAACAGAAGGATTAGACCAATTAGAGTGAAATTGGAATTCTGGTTGAATTCGAAGTCTCGCATTTGCGATAAGGTATAGCTAGTGCCAACTCAACTGGCGGATGGCAAATTTCAGTTATCAATGCTCAGCTCTGTGAGGAGAGTCTTACAGCGGTCTACTAGAGCGAAACTGTCAGCCGAGTACCCTCTCGACTTTCTAGTGCTGTCGCAGACCGCTCTCTGACTGTCCAGACAGAGCTGAGCTCTAATAACGGTCATTCACCAGCCGCCAGTTCTTTTGAGGTTGCTACAGATGGAAATGTAAGTGGCATTATTGTGGTCGAGAAATTTTGAAGCGGATTAATTCAAAACTCGAAACAAGGATTATGATATAGTCTGTCCAAGCGAAGAAGACCCTCAGTCAAGATGGGAGAATTACTCCAGCTCGGTCAATATTGGTTCAAAAATTATTGATTTGATCTCAAATTGTAGATCAGAATGTTTAGTACAATTTGAGATCAACTTGATAATTTGAACGAATATTGACCGAGCTTCAGTCATTCTCCCATCTTGCCAGAGGATCTTCTTTGCTTGGACAAACTTTACCTGAATAGTTTCAAGTATTACAAATTGGTCAGCTATTCTGCATAGTATTAGTAGGGATTAGTCAATCATTGAAAGGCTACAAATTAGTATCTTAAACCATCAATATCAGACAAGAGTTCAATGACCTTTCAAGAAATTACAAAAGTACAAACTTTTCATATAATTCTAGCTGGTAATGATACATGATACGATGAATGATACCATACAAGACGTTACAATAATCATAATCATAATCATAATCATAATCATAATCATAATCATAATCATAATCATAATCATAATCATAATCATAATCATAATCATAATCATAATCATAATCATAATCATAATCATAATCATAATCATAATCATAATCACAATCATAATCATAATCATAATCATAATCATAATCATAATCATAATCATAATCATAATCATAATCATAATCATAATCATAATCACAATCATAATCATAATCATAATCATCTTTATTGATTAATAATACATAGATGAGTACAATAGGCAAAGCCCAAAACTGCCTCTCTCACAATTTATACAAACATTTTAAATGTAGGTTATGATATTTTCACACATATTTCCACTAATTTCCAATATGAATGTTTCCTTTTTGTTTAGAGCTACTTTCTATCTCAGCATTCAAATTTGAGAATTCTTTATGGGAAAGCGGAACATGTCGTGATTAAAATAATAAAATATACTGAAAAGTTACTGTGATTTTCATTCTTTTTCCTTACAATGATTATTATTATGACCTTATTTAAATGTGTTTAATTTCCGTGCTCTAAATTTATAGTAAAAAATCAACATTTTCGGCTATGGTGTAGTGATTTTGTGAAGTGCTTCAGTTTTAATAGTCAACAATGTTTTGAAATCAAAAATTATTTTTTCAAATGAACTTTTTAAAATAACTATAACTCATATCTCCGTTTGTGGAAAATGAGGTTATCCTGGCGAAGTGGAACAACCTTCGGGTCTCCCCACTATTAAAAGCCATACGCTAGATAAATAAATAAATTATGACCTTACCATTTGGCTGCTTTATCAGATAAATTATATTTTTCACGAAGACCTTACAATGGTAGTCAAATTTTATCAAAATACACGATACGATTGATACAAGTTTTATACATTTGGAACAGAGAAATGAGGAAGTATTTCGTAATATGTATTAATCATTTTATAACATTACCAGGACTGTTTTTATATCACAGAGAAAATAGTAATTAAGGTAAGAGTAATGATAGCCCAATTATTGTAATTTGAACTTTCATCATCTTCATTCACCACGTAAGCATCATCACTCACTGATGCTTGAAATTATTATTATTATTATTATTAATATTATTATTATTATTATTATTATTATTATTATTATTATTATTATAATTTATTTATTTATTTATTAATCTATTGGAAAAACACACATCGGTTGAAAGAACAGGTATTTCAAAACACAATTTTCATTATAATAGAGTCCAAAATTTGAGGTTACAAGTCCAAATTTCTTCTTCAGCCGAAGTTTTCTCACTCAAAGAAATGATCTGAAAGTGATAATAATTTTAAAATTTTGAATTTTGAAGGGCTGATCCGAAAAACACAAAATAGTTCCAAACTTTCATTAAATACTTGCTATCAAGTCGCAATTATAAAATGAATAAATGATAATAAAGAGGCAAGAGCAACACTTTTCAAGAGATCATTAACACTCAATCTAAATCCTCTTTGAAGAGGTTCATCATCCATCTCATCATTCATGTTTTTTCACAAACTTTTCAGTAATTTTATCACACCCGCTTCAAGTATTTTATTAGTCTTTAACTCTTCTTGTTGAACTTTTATGCATTTTTTCTTGTGAAATATACTGAACTGAAATAAAATTACAGGAATTTTCCTCAAACAAAATTTCAGCATAAAACAGTATCAATACTTGGGTCACTACGAATATTAAGGGCAGAATGAATAAAATGCGCAATAGGGGTAGGATAAATAAAAAACTTCAGAAGAGATTCATGGATAGATATTATAAAGTTTCGATTGAAAAGTTTAAGTTGCTAAGATGTAATGATTACAGCTTTGAGCTCCTAGTGCACTGGCGGCTCGTACCCACGAAACAGGTGAAGTGCTCGTATCTTTTACTGTACAGCACTTCACCTTTTTCGTGGGCACGAGCCACCAGTGTCATAGTGACACAATACAACGATTAATCATTGTTGAGTTTCCCTTGTGGCTCAAATTTGCAATTTGCTGGGAAACCAATAAGCTTATGCAGCATGAATTTCGTTGAAGGGGTAATCCTAATTGTACCATCAAAAACTATTTTCATAGGAAATTGGATTGGAATTTTCCCAAAGCAACTTTTTGACATCAAACTACTTTGGAAAAATCTAATTTCGAGGAGATTATATGAAACAGAATACAGATACGGCTATAGTCTGACCAAGCAAAGAAGACATTTCGGCAAGCTGGGAAAATGACTCCAGCTCGGTCAATATTGTTTCAAAAATTATAAATTTAGTCTCAAATTGTAGAAAACATTCTGATCTATAACTTGAGACCAAATAAATATTTTTTGAACCATTATTGACCGAGATGTAGTCATTTTCTCATCTTGCCAGAATGTCTTCTTTGCTTGGACAGACTATACTTAGACTGCTACTGCAAATTTTGAGAGCAGAATTGAATAGAATTGATTGTGGATTGTTTCAGAAAACAAGAATGATCATGAAAATTATGTATTTTTTAGTCTTGTAATTCGAGTACTATTTCACCTCTTGTCTCGTCATAAAGTAATTTATAGCATTAAAGTGATATATTACTTGCTATAGCAATAATTTATTGTAACCAAGTATTTTGAATAATCATTATGTTAATATGTCATCAGCGCGTGCAGCTTCAAGTCACGATATAACCAAGGATTGTCGCATTCAAGTATTCATCGTCTGACGTATTGCAAAATTCAGTAGCCTATTTACAAATCTAAGTCTATTATTGTAAACAGAATAATATTGATTAATTTCAATCATGAATCAATAAAGTTCGAATAGAAATCTAGTCAGCCTTGAACCTAGATATTATTGAATAGAAGTTCTATTAGCTCCTATTGATTACAGTACGGTAGTATTTTCAAAAGAGCTCTAAAATACGCAAATTTACAATTGACATTGTTTTCAAAGTATAAATCAACAGTACTATTTCTGCATACATTCAAGAAGAGTCTTCCGTCACGACAATGGGAATAAATTATTATTTTTAAGCGTGTGACTTCTGGTCAATGGGATTAATCAATTCCTAAGTTTTATCTTTTGTTTGAAAGAATAGGAATAGTTTGAAGTATCTACCTTCTTTCTATTCCCAAGTTATAAACATCATTTCTTCTGATAGACTCATCCCTCAATGTTTTCATAAAAAAACACATAATATTTTTTCTCCATTTTAGGGCTACTTTTTATATTATAATTTCATATTTAACGAGAATCTCAGTACCCTTTTCAATTATTTTTATTAATGCATTATATGTTTCCACTATACAGAGTGTTTTAGGAGGAATGTGCAATACTTCTCAGGATGATTCCTTACACCTAGTAGACAAAAACGTTCCATGGGATCAACCCTTAAAAACGCTTTGTTAACGAGATAACAATCGACAAAACATAGCACAAGTGATAAATTTGTGTATAGTAGCGATTTTTCGATTTTCGATCGCTATTTTTGAGATTTGGGTAAGATTTACTCAATCACCGCCATTCAACTTTTTCTTCAGAATCCGACTCTCTTCAACTTCCATTAATAAAAAATACAAATTTATGATTTAGATAAATTTATTCAGTTATAACCCTCATTGTTGAAAAATGGCGTTTTTTAGCATATTTTTGCAATTATCTCAATAACCGTTGAAGTTACAAACTTGTAACTGGTTCCATTGAATTCCTCAGCTAATTTTACATAGGAATTAATTATTTCAGAACCTGAGTGAAGCCTCTAAGAAATTAGAAAAATTAATATGTTTTGAAAAATCTCAATTTTCCACCATTGTTATCTCGGTAACAAAGCGTTTTTGGGGGTTGGTCCCATGAAACGTTTTTGTCTACTTGGTGTAAGGAATCAGCCTGAAAAGTATTGCACATTCCTCCTGAAACACTCTGAATACTGAATAGACATTTTCAAATGCATTTGGCATTTGGCATATAGGTTTGAAAATAGTCGAAAAACGTTAATAAAAATAATCGAACATGGTACTGAGACTCTCATTTGAAATAAAACCCCATCATATATTGTAAGAAATGTCTAATCTCTATTGAAATGTAGTTAATTGAAATTTATCGACTCAAATTCAATATCAACTTTTAATGAGTACCTTCTGTTTTGAATAGACGGCTCCGATGCGCTTTTTTAAAAGAGCAATCAGTTTCACCAATATTGAAAGAAAAAAGTACATCAAGCGTGAATACCTGCTATCACTAGCTTTCCCTTCCAACAGGGATTATAAAACATGAGAAAATTCATGAGAAGGTATGAGAAGGTTCTTAAAAAAACATGAGAAGGGTCTTAGGTAGCTGTTGGCTTACAGGAGATCGAAACGTTATGCTCAGATAAGCATACGGACTTACACTCTTATCTTGTTGAAAAACGTTTTCAATTTTCATAAGCCTACTAAACCCCCATGTGTTCGTTGATTCTAAATAATAGAATTTCCATTCCCAATTCTATTATGCCCAAAAGTTACATCACAACGCGCGTGATTCTTTAATCTACGATGGATATTTTTGTGAAAAAATAACTGCTGCGCTTATCTCACTTATCAGCAATTAAAACTTTCTGCGTCGAAACACTTCTATTGGATATAACCCACAAGTTGATATGGTCTGTCCAAGCAGAGAAGACATTCTGGCAAGAAGTGAAAATGACTCCAGCTCGATCAATATTTGTACAAAATTATAAATTTGGTCACATATTGTAGAAAACATTCTGATCTATAATCTCAAATCAAACTTGTAATTCTTGAAACGATATTGACCGAGCTGCAGTCATTTTATCATCTTGCCAAGATGATAAGTGTCTTCTCTGTTTGGACTGACTTCGACTTCGTTGAAGTTGAACGCCAAACTCTTTGAAGAGATTCAAATTCATTTGAATAGAATTATTCACATGTTATATTGAAGAGCTTGTACGAAATTTTTGTGTAAAATCATCTCTCTACTCAATTTGTGTGAGTTGATGTACGTAGATCCAGAAAATCTGTCTTTTGATCCAAGCACTGAATTTCCCCGTAAGTTTGTTTACATTTTAGCTTTGACAGACCCAAGCTTGTTCTGAAATGGAAAACAGAATGACTTTATATAAAATTGAGAGATTTCAGAGTTCACGTGAAACTCGTGATCCGTAAATCAATTTGAAATAATATAATAATTCACAATACTTAAGACTTCAATACTGTCCACGCTGTGTAAATCGCCATTTTGTAACGTATAAACCGCCAGTAGGGGAGGAGCTTATCTAGGCCAATGGTAGACACGTTCACTGTGATTGGTTCAAGCAGCTACCGAGCTACCAATAGCGTTGCTTGACCGGTTGTATGTATACTGCTGCTTTAAGTTCTAGTTCACCAGTTATTGATAATATAAGATTCACTGGAATCTCGAGTTTTCTCATCATGTAATTGTGAAGGTGATTATCCCTATCAAGAAGCACGATGTAAAGTTTTAAAAGTAGATTGAAGTTTTTAAAGTAGTAGTAAAGATGTCTATGTAAAGTTTTATTTTAATGGATCTGTGGTTTGGCAATATCTTGTCCTTTCATTCAATAGCACTGGCGGCACGTGCTCACGAAACAGGTGAAGTGCTGTACAGTGAAAGATACGGGCACTTCACCTGTTTCATGGGTACGAGCCGCCAGTGTTTAATAATTTTTTTTTCAATTGGTGGATGCATCTGAAAAGCCATGGGAATGTAGTAGTATATATTTTTAGTTTTTCCATCTTACTAGTTCGAAGTAGGATTGAAATGAAACAGACCAGACCGCCCATCGTTCTGGCGTTAGCTATATTTAACGAGAAATATGGGTTACTGCAATATCAGCTGTTTTATTCTTCTCAGATTCTACGTTCTTCTCAATTTTATGCATTTGTCAGCATGTGTCACCAATCCTCAGAAGATTACTCTGTTCTCTATAGTCTACCCAAACAGAGAAGACATTCTGGCGAGATGAGAAAATGACTTCAGCTTAGTTAATATTGAATTAAAAATCATCAATTTTGTTTCAAATTGTAGGAAACATTCTAATCTAGAATTTGAGATTGAATGTATAATTTTTGAACCAATATTGACTGAGCTGGATTCATTTTCTCATCCTGACAGAATGTCTTCTTCGCTTGGACAGGCTATATCTATAAAGTTATCAATAGTTAAATTCTCTCTGACTTATTGGTCTCTTAAGCTGAGGCCGCACTGTCGGTGGGTAGAGCCTGGAGGGTGGAGGGTAGTTGGTAAATCTATAGAACATACACACCATCCACAGTAATACATCGTATGAATAGTATGTGTTCAGCCGCCATCTTGAAATTCTTAAATATGGACAACATAATCTCAAAAAACAGAATGACGTCAAACCATTCATACGATGTATTACTGTGGATGGTGTATATTTTCTATAGATTTACCAACTACCCTTCACCCTCCAGGCTCTACCAACCGGCAGTGCGGCCTCAGCCTTACGTATCCTGTAAAGCTGTAAAGTCTCTAGTGAAGTCTTCGTAAAGTTTATTAAGTCTCTCACCAATGGCTTACAGAGTCTTCTGTCTAGTGAGAATAATAAGAATAGAACTTTTCTATTCTCACTGATATAGTCACGACTTAGTAAAATAGAAATCTATATAATATTCACCTTTGCTATAGACTCACTGGCGGCTCGTACCCACGAACAGGTGAAGTGCCTATATCGTTTACTGTACAGCGCTTCACCTATTACGTGGGCATGAGCCGCCAGTGATAAAAATGTATTGATGTATAAATATTATAGGCCTATAATATTACACTATACACTACATTGTATAAAGACCTACACTATATTGTATAAAGATGTTGAAAATGAAGAATACCTAATACTCGCTATCTCAGCTTATGCTAACCTAGATTCTAGTCAGAAAATCACAGCTTATTGTGATAAAAGAAGTCAATTTTGGAACTTTACCGTTTCAAATTTAATTGGTCTCAAATTTGACCAATGTGCTCCAATCATTGATAGTCTGTCTAAGAAAAGTAGACATTCTGCCAACATGGGGAAATGACTCCAGCTCGGTCAATATTGGTTCAACAATGAAAAATTTTGACTAAAATTTATTGTAGAATGCAATTTTCTTGACAGTTTGAAACCAAATTCATAATTTTCAAATCAATGTTGTCTTGACTTTTCTAGATTAGTCAACTGAGATTCACAAACAAATACCAACAAATCACAGTAGATAGGAAGACATTCTGGCAAGATGGAAAAAAACTCCAGCTCGATCTAAATCAGTTTTAAAATTGTAGAAAACATTGTGATCTATAATTTGAGACCAAAGTTATAATTTTTTAATCAATATTGACCGCTCTAGAGTCATTTTCCCATCCTGCCAGGATGTCTTCTTTGCTTGGACAGACTATTATATCTGGTGTAATCGGAATGATTAAAAGCTATCTAGAAAACCGTTAGATTGATTGCAGAGCAAAATCCATTTGTTTGTTGTTTTTTCCTAATTGTGACGTTAAAAGTGCTCAATGTTCTCTTCTATGTCCCCACATGTTTTTCTAATTTTCCCACCGCTACCCGCATTGGAACTGTTGCTTTAGAACCTTGAAACACATGGCAAACTGTTTTGTGGGAGCATTGCAAAGCCATTAACTCTGCAAAGGCATAGTCTGACCAAGCAAAGAAGGCCCTCTGGCAAGAAGGGAGAATGACTCCAGCTCGGTCAATATTTGTTCAAGAATTATAAATGCAGTCTTAATAGTGGATCAAATTGTTCCCTACAATTTGAGGTCAAATTGATATTTATTGAACCAATATTGACCGAGCATGAGTCATTTTTCAATCTTGCCAGAGGGCCTTCTTTGCTTGGACAAACTATACACTGAGTGTTTGAAAGAAAATTATTTTTCCCCGTACTGTGAAGTTTTCAGCACCAGTACAGTACTCAACAAATGATGTGACTTTTGCTTTTTTAGTTGCACTATTTAGCTGGTATCTTTTTGGTGCTAGTAAGGGTTATGTTACTTTGGGTTTATAGACTATCAAGCTTCGGACATACAATGCGCTCGGTTTGTGTTCGGTTTGCATTCGGTTTGCTTTTGGTCCTTGTTCGGTTCGCTTTTGGTCCGTGTTCAGTTCGCGTTCAGTCTGTGTTCGGTTCGCGTTCGGTTCGCATTCGTTTCACGTTCGGTTCGCATTCGTTTCACGTTCGGTCTGTGTTCGGTTCGCGTTCGGTCCGTGTTCGGTTCGCGTTCGGTTAGCGTACAACTCCAGACACTTTGTAAACCACACATGGTTTTGAAATAGGAAAATGAACACGAAACGAATAATGGAACAGTGTCAAAAATTTAGGGTATACCATAATGATATCATCAAAGTCGTTGCATAATGTCTTCATTACGTAACGGTTTTGAATTACCATTTGTTATTGGAAACCGTTTCGATTTCCATTGTGACTTCGAAAAACAATTTTATGCAGAACACTTGTGGTTGGAATTGTAGCAAGAGTTGTATGGAGTTAGATTTATATATTAATTTATTACAGCGTAGGAGAGTACCGTACAGTGAGTTGGAGATTGAAAACGAAAAGTTTAAATCTACATTTTTTGTTTGCAATCATCCCTTTGAAAGGAGAGTTTATCGAAATGAGAAATTGTAGCTGAAAAACTCGCTTCATCTGACTGACAAATTGGTGACCTAAAAATGCTCTGTGTTTAGCTTTGCCATATTGGCTAAAGCTTTAATCATTGTCTTTTGATATCTCCTCTCTAATACCATTCATCTATCCATCGATGAATAATACTGTATCAGTAAAAATATATATATATTTAAAATAAAAATAAAAATAAGCGAGACAACTCATAATCTCTGTTTTCTATCTCTCTTCTGATACACTATTCTTCAACCTATCGATCTATTCATTCGATCTCTATATCAATGATTAACTAGTTAACAAAAAAATGAGACAACTCGTGATCTCATATCATTGGTCTTTGATCTTCACATTCATTATTATTTTTTATCGATTGGTTTTGCCTTTGACAAACAATGAATATCGGAATTCTCAATGTAGCTAGAATAATATTTTCAGTATTTATTCCAGTCGACGCATTAACCTTCAATAATGATGTATTCTCAGAATCCAATCAAAATATTAGGAGAACGTATCTGTTTTCAATATAATCTCATTTCAGAGAATTTTAATCAGAATATGATTAGAATGTGTTTGTATCCAATAATATCTCGTTGAAGAGAATTCAGTACAAAATTCCAAGAATGTGCTTTTGTTATTGACGAGAGTTTTCACAATAATAGAAACATAAGCACTTAATTCCACAAAATGTAATATATTATGCACTGGCGGCTCGTGCCCACGAAATAGGTGAAGTGCTGTGCAGTGAAAGATGCAGGCACTTCACCTGTTTCGTGGGTACGAGCCGCCAGTGATATTATGTCAAACCCTCAGGATGAATAGCTTGCTTGTTAATTTCATATATTTTACTTTGTCTTTGACTTTACCATGATTGTTAATAAGATGGAAACATTGTATTCGAAAATACGTTACAAACCTGTAACTCACATGAATTTCATTATTTTGTCTCAGCTCAGGTATGAATTAAAGAGCTGACAATGAAATATCACAATAATGACATTGTTTTAGAGAGACACGTGCTTACTGATATTCTCACTTCAAACCCATGTGTTTTCCAATAAACCCGAATGTAGGGCTCTCTAGAGGCTTTGGTTGAGGAACAGTAAAATGATCTCAACCCGTACCCGTATCAATCAAATCACTCCAATCTGTGATGATCCAATATCATCCAACCATAAAATTTATAATTGTTTGATTGAAGGTTGGAATTATATTATAAATTCATGATTCTTCAACTAATGGTTGAAATTCAATTATATCTACGGTATTACGGTATATAAAATTATGGTTATTTAGTTAATTGAATTTTGCTTCAAAATTTTCAAGTTCATTTAAAACTTTCAAATGCGTTTTACTTGGTGTTTTGATCGAGATTTTTGTTGTGAATCTATTCCAAAATTCAAAATTTGGATCTTAGAGTAGAAATTAAATGAAATACGTGTAAGAAATATCATATAACCTATCTTTGATATGTTTGTATAAATAATTGTAAATTATTGTAAAAGGAACAGTTTTGGGCTTTGCCTTTTGTACTCTTCTATGTATTATTACTCAATAAAGATGATTATGATAATTATAGTTACTTAGTTTATGCCTCTTATCCAGATTCCTTATCCAGTTATAACCCCTATTGTTGAAAAATAGCGTTTTTTAGCATATTTTTTCCAATTATCTCAATAACCGATAAAGTTGGAACTGGTTTCATTGAATTTATCAGCCAATTCTACATAGGAATTGATTATTTTAGAACCTCACTAAAGCCTCTAAAAAATTAATAAATTTTGAAAAATCTTAATTTTCCATCATTGTTATCTCGGTAACAAAGCGTTTTTGGGGAATCAGCCTGAGTATTGCACATTCCTCCTGAAACACCCTGTATAAAGAAAGCAGTTAAAGTCATCATGCCTAGTCATCCATCATTCCAATGTTTAACATGCCTAGATTGCCTAGAGTTCTGTACTATAGTTTGCGCAAGCTGGGAAGACACTTCATTACAACGTAAAGTATATCGTAACGAGGTATCTTCTCAGTTTGAGCGAACCATACCTTAATAACTCAATCAAAATTGTGTTCAGCTCAAATTTTGTACATTAAGACTACAGATTAGACAACGATTATAGATATAATACTAATTTAATCACTCTCAACTGGAGGCCCTCTAATTTAAATCTTTAGCATGGATGTGTATAGTCGGTGCAAGCAAAGAAGACATTCTGGCAAGATGGGAAAATGACTCCAGCGCGGTCAATATTGGTTGGAAAATTATTAATTTTGTCTCAAATTGTAGGAAACGTTTTTAACTATAATTTGAGACCAAATTCATAATTTTTCAATCAATAATGACCGAGTAGGAGTCATTTTCCCATCTTTCCATAATGTCTTCTTCGCTTGAACAGACTGTAACAACCAGGGCGGAGTAGCCAATTAGACTTGTATTGGTTGAATACCTTCTGGTCAAACACGTTACCACAGTGTAGTAAATTTCATTTCTGAAAAAAACTGGAAAGGCTTTTTCTTCTAAAAAACGTTTAAAATGTAGAGTTGTTCAACGTCGAGCGGTATTTCAAAAGAATGATGAAATCTAATTTGTTCTCATATTAATCAAAATTCTCACAGTTCGGATTTTTTTCCAAACCAATAGTGGATAAGTACACTGTCATGAATATTCAAATAAGTGGAGAATGAAATCAACTGGTATTCTGTACAAAAAATTAATTTATTCA
This sequence comes from Sogatella furcifera, assembly GCA_017141385.1. Taxonomy (NCBI): domain Eukaryota; kingdom Metazoa; phylum Arthropoda; class Insecta; order Hemiptera; family Delphacidae; genus Sogatella; species Sogatella furcifera. The sequence goes on along the minus strand of CM029550.1, from coordinate 1,899,982 downwards.
CTGACAAGACATTTCTTTATGATCTAATTACTGTAAATATAGAGGTATTGAAAATCAATATAGTACTCATTTTTCTGAATAATTTCTCATGATTTACCCTGACGAGGAAACTTATTCACTTAAAATAAATCAAATCATTATACTGAACTGTCTACTTGTATCTCAGCATAAAATTGTCTTTGTGTGTCCCAATCGTCTTTCCCAGCTCTGGAAGATTATGAGCCTGGTATGATTAGTTCGATTCAATATTAGAATCAATTATATTAGAATCAATATTAGAATTCAATTTATAGAATCTGTAATGTGATAATTGTTGAATGAGGGACAAAGACTGGAGAAAAATTCTTGTCATACGTTGTTAGGCCTACTTTCAATTACACATCAATCGAATCAGAATCAATTCTCTAATCCTGAAAAAAATTCAAATATAATTATAATTCATATAGACCATTGAGAGTTTGAGAGCATTGAGAGAGAGTTTGATCAAAATCTCTTTTTATTATTGAAAGATCAGAATCACTATGTTCATGATCATATCTGTAGCCTATAGTAGTAGGCTACATATCTGTAGTTGATTATGACCTATTATTTGTAATAATTATTTGTATATTTATATATTATTTATGTATATTTTAGTATATTTATGTATATTTGTATATTTATTATTTGTAATTAAATGATATGAGAAGGGGACAAGTATTCTTATGAAGGGTTCGTGAAGGGACAAACACTTATCTCAATATCAAAACGTGTATTCATGATTTGGTCCGAATCCGATAGAAACACAATACTGAAGAGTAAAATGAAAATTTCCGGCTTTAAATATTGGATCTCAATAATGCTGGTTATGTTTAAAAAATTGAATTACCTACAATTGAAAAAGAATAGCCTAAATAAAGATGAATCATACTGATCAAGTTCAGTGTTCTATTATTGTCTAGGGCTACTATTAATGTATGTTGAGGAATAAGAATAAGAATAACAGAATCACTTTTTTATTTTTAAATCATTCTCAAGCTATGGGTGGCATCCATACTTAAGGAGAGTGGTAAAGCGTCTTAGATCTCAGATAACCAGGTGGACCCTAAAAAGATACTTTATTCTATATTATAACTATTGGAAACTAGGATTTTTATCTATCAACATAATTCAGTTTAACTACGGCCACCCCTTACTTTAACTAAACTAAATTAACTACACTAAATTAGAGCACTGTAGTCGTCATCTATCATCCTAATTTCATTACCCACGCACAAGCCTAAGAGCTCATGTGGGCTTCACCCTCATAAACAAACAAACAAATCATCCTCAAGCTATTCATCCATACTTGACGAGAGCGAAACATGTTGGATTCAGGTAAAAACATACTAAAATGATACTTTATTCTATATTATAACTATTGGACTAGGATTTTTTTTATCTATCAACATAATTCAGTTTAACTAGCTATTAGAACACTGTATTAGAGAATAAAATTGGAAATCCTGTGCCATCACCTGCGCTGAATATTTGATTTTTGTTTGGTTACCATCCAACTCAAATAATTCAACTGTCGGCTCGTCAGGTGAAGTTCCCGTATCCTATACTGTACAACACTCCACCTTCTCTCAAGACATGAGCCGCCAGTAAATTGAAGAGTAGAATAGAATGGAAAACAAGGAAGGGGCCATGTTGAGACCTTTTCGTCCCATTTTGGATCACATACAAGTGCACTGGCGGCACGTGCCCACGAAACAGGTGAAGTGCTGTACAGTAGAAGATACGGGCACCTCACCTGTTCCGTGGGCACAAGCCGCCAGTGGAAAAGAGTTATATTGAAACATTGCAGTTTCAAATGTGGATCAAGTTGCTTCCACAGCACGACATAGGAAAGAAATTGTAACGTACTGGAACCCCACGAAGCAAACCAAACGTTACAAGCCTATATTGAAATGTGCGGAAGCAAGCCGTCTCTACTCAGTATTCAAGTAACTCAGTTTACGATCGAAAGCAGATAAAACGGTGGTGAGCTCTGAGGAGATGAACGCCCTGAGGCGTCTCATTCAACTCTAGCTCTGCCTCAGTGATATGAGGCGTAGTATAGTCTGTCCAAGCGAAGAAGACCCTCTGGCAAGATGGGAAAATGACTCCAGCTCGGCCAATATTGGTTCAAAAATTATAAATTTGGTCTCAAATTGTAGGAAACAATTTGATCTACAATTTGAGATCAAATTCATGATTGTTGAACTACTATTGACCCAGTTGGAGTCATTCTCCTATGTAGCCAGAGGGTCTTCTTTGCTTGTAAAGACTGTAGGTGGCGTTGCATTCTAAGCAGCCAATGGGATGATTTCAGGCCTTGAGGGCATGTCAAAGCTGGCAACACACACTGGCAACAATTCGCCAACATAGAGCCAACACACTAGCTACAATTTGCCAACACACTGACAACAAACTACAGACACACTAGCAACAAACTATAGTCTGTCCACGCAAAGAAGACATTCTGGCAAGATGTGAAAATGGTTCCAGCTCGGTCAATATTAGTTCAACAATAATGAATTTGATCTAAAATTGTTAAGCAGAATGTTTTCTACAATTTGAGACCAAATTGATAGTTTTTTAACCAATATTGGCCGAGTTGCAGTCATTTTTCCATTTTGCCGGATAGTCTTCTTTGCTTGGACAGACTATAGCAACAAACTATAGTCTGTCCAAGCGAAGAAGACATTCTGGCAAGATGGAAAAATGACTCCAGCTCGGTCAATATTAGTTCAACAATCATGAATTTGATCTCAAATTGTAGAGCAGAATGTAATCTACAATTTGAGACCAAATTATTAATTTTTGAATAATTATTGACCGAGCTGAAGTCATTTTCCTGTATTGTCAGAATGTCTTCTTTGCTTGGAGGGACTGCCGCACCAACACATTGCCAACCATTGAGACCAAATCAGCCGACACAATAGACGTGCTTCCAGGCATGACAAAGCTGAGATGAAACCACATCACGCCCTTGAAAGTTGGGTGGAATTTTGCTCTCGACAGAATGTGTTTTCACTATTTTCATGGTGAAGTTGACTATTTGAGACGAGAAAATTTGATGAAAGCTGAAGGCCTCTTTACACACCAGTTTTGTGATACGCGGTAGTAATTGCAAAATTGATACAAGATAATTAAAACAATTAGAACTATACATTATACAACTGCAAGTTTATGTAGAGCGAGATAGAAAAGAAATTTATGATGGAGTATTTTCAAGGTATTTTGGTTCGTTTTTCTCTAAATAATTATAATTCTAATCCCAACTTTCAATAACCAATTTCATAAACAACTTCTTCTTTTTTCTCCTTCCTTCTTCTTCTTCTTCTTCTTCTTCTTCTTCTTCTTCTTCTTTTTCTTCTTTTTCTTTTTCTTATTCTTCTCCTTCTCCTTCTTCTAATTCGTTTTCTTCTTCTTTGTCTTCTTCTTCTTCTTCTTTTTCTTCGTTTCCTTCTTCTTCTTCTTCTTTTTCTTCTTTTTCTTTTTCTTATTCTTCTCCTTCTCCTTCTCCTTCTTCTAATTCGTTTTCTTCTTCTTTGTCTCCTTCTTCTTCTTCTTCTTCTTCTTCTTCTTCTTCTTCTTCTTCTTCTTCTTCTTCTTCTTCTTCTTCTTCTTCTTCTTCTTCTTCTTTTCTTCTTCTTCTTCTTCTTCTTCTTCTCTTCTTCTTCTTCTTCTTCTTCTTCTTCTTCTTCTTCTTCTTCTTCTTCTTCTTCTTCTTCTTCTTCTTCTTCTTCTTCTTCTTCTTCTTCTTCTTCTTCTTCTTCTTCTTCTTCTTCTTCTTCTTCTTCTTCTTCTTCTTCTTCTTCTTCTTCTTCTTCTTCTTCTTCTTCTTCTTCTTCTTCTTCTTCTTCTTCTTCTTCTTCTTCTAATTCTTCTTTTTCTTCTTCTTATTCTTCTTCTTCTTCTTCTTTTCTTCTTCTTCTTTTTCTTCTTCTTCTTCTTCTTTCTTTTTCTTCTTCTTCTTTTTCTTCTTTTTCTTTTTCTTCTTCTTCTCCTTCTCCTTCTTCTAATTCGTTTTCTTCTTCGTTGTCTTCTTCTTCTTCTTCTATTACCGGTATTGGAATCTATATTTCATAAATAATAAAAAATAATCAATCACAAGTACCATCACCTACTAATACATGTATTAGTAGGTGTTGCAAGTACTCTATATCTGTAGAGAAGGTATATGAGAGAAGGTATAATAGATGAAGTCAAAAAGCCAGATGATGTCCAACAGCTGATGTCAATAATAAGAGTACGATACTCAATTATTAAGAATTCCTAAATGACGTTCCTGAAAGAAACACAACAGATGGTTCACATTAGCTGTTGGTAGATTGCATTAGCTAGAAAACCACCTATATTACACTGGCGGCTCGTGCCCACGGAACAGGTGAAGTTCTGTATAGTAAAATATATACAAAGATACGGGCACTTCACCTGTTTCGTGGGTAGCCTACGAGCCGCCAGTGCTATATTAACTTTTTGGCAGCAGTTGTACGTGAAACTTTTAATTCTATCCGCAATTATTATTGGTTTCAAATGTAGAATTCAAAAGTGAAAAAGTCCAAGTCTTATGAAACAGTCTAATACCCTAATTATTCTAAATCGATGAAGATATTACAAGCGCTATTCATTTGAAGACAGAAGGTTAGCCATACAGTGAGCTCGACTCCCATTGGCCAGCTCGTTGTTGAAAGTGGGAGTGAGAGCTCGTCCAATCACAGAGCTGCATTGCAGACCTGCTGGACTCAGCCATTTTGTTCTGAACGGCAGCCGTTCACTTATTATAGACTTTTGAAGAATCGTACCGGTGTCACAATATTTCTTGGAAGAATATTACAAGAGAGAGAAGAGATTGATCAATCTGACACTGGCGGCTTATTCCCACGAAACAGGTCAAGTGTCCGTAACTTTTACTGTACAGCACTTCACCTGTTTCGTGGGCACGAGCCGCCAGTGTAATCTCAATAATTATCTAAAAAATTATATTGGAACGTACTCTTCCTACATAATCTGAACAACTACAGATCTAACTATGCTCAACCTCCTAAACTCTCATAATTATATTGGTACGCCCCATGATACACATCCTAAACAACAGCTCAACAACCTATGCTACACAATTCAAGAAATAGCTCAACTGAAAATGATTCTTCCATTTCAAAACGAACTGTGCCACGAGTATAAAGATAGAACTCGATTTATTCTCAGCACACCACTGGCGGCTCGTGCCTAAGAAACAGGTGAAGTGCTATACAGTAAAAGATACGGGCACTTCACCTGTTACGTGGGTACAAGCCGCCAGTGTCTCACATCAGTTTCTGACTACTTGAAAGTGATGTTGAATGAGAAGACAAGATGTCTTCTCATGATAATTTTGTCATGATGAATAATTTGTCAAACCACAGATTTATTAGAAAATCAAGATACCGGTTTCGGTTGTTACACCATTATTGATCTCTGGTAATCTCCATTAACTGGTATCTCGATTTTCTAGTAAATCAGTAGTTTGACAACATCTTGTCTTTTCATTTATTATGGATAACTACCACAATATCACCTTCACAACTACTCAAAGAATAAGTTATGTTCACTGATTTCAAATATAGATATACTACCAATTTGAGATCGTTCATCTGCCACATAATACGTTGCATTATATTTATATCCTTATTGACTAATTTATAGAAGATATCAATTCCACATTATTATACCACAACGTTTTATCTATATTGATCAATATGTGTATAGAACAGGACCGGTTCCTTCTTTTCATAAGATAGCAAAGGAAATAAAAAAAACAGCAAATTAATGGCTTAAAACCAATCAACATGCTTGGCTTGTTCTTCACTTGGAATTATAACAGAAAAGGAGAGCGATAACAAGGAAAATGGAGAGAGAGAGAGAGAGTGAGTGAGAGAGGGTGAGAGAGGGTGAGAGAGAGGGAAACATAGAAAAGGATAAAGAGAGAGAGAGAGAGAGAAAGCATCTCCATTTTTGTGGTAGAATCAAATCAAGAGGAAATCTTCGAAAGACTGAGAAAGAACAAAGAACACATTATCGCAAAAAGGAAGCTCAATTCCCTTGTGTAAGGTAGGTTAGCCAATCCAGAACCTGTCATCCAATTAAGGTTAGTTTCGTTTGCTTTTTGCTCAAACCATGCTTGGCGTCCTAGGATTAACGCTGGGAGTATTGTGCAAACATTTTGGAAGAGAATTGAGTTTTTCTTCACCATAATAATTTTACTTAGCGAACCGTGCTAATCAGAGGATTGGATTGAACGCTAATCTGGATTAAGTGAAGTTAACCTCTATTTTAAATATTCAACGGAATTTGAAATAGTAGTTTATGCAACGGTTGTATAATGAGAGCCTTTAACGCAAGAGTGAGATGTAAGTAAGAGCACGAGCAGCGAGCGAAGCAAATTTAAAATTTAAAATTTAAAATTTAAAATTTAAAATTTAAAATTTAAAATTTAAAATTTAAAATTTAAAATTTAAAATTTAAAATTTAAAATTTAAAATTTAAAATTTAAAATTTAAAATTTAAAATTTAAAAAATTTAAAATTTAAAATTTAAAATTTAAAATTTAAAATTTAAAATTTAAAATTTAAAATTTAAAATTTAAAATTTAAAATTTAAAATTTAAAATTTAAAATTTAAAATTTAAAATTTAAAATTTAAAATTTAAAATTTAAAATTTAAAATTTAAAATTTAAAATTTAAAATTTAAAATTTAAAATTTAAAATTTAAAATTTAAAATTTAAAATTTAAAATTTAAAATTTAAAATTTAAATTTAAAATTTAAAATTTAAAATTTAAAATTTAAAATTTAAAATTTAAAATTTAAAATTTAAAATTTAAAATTTAAAATTTAAAATTTAAAATTTAAAATTTAAAATTTAAATTAAATTTTAAATTTTAAATTTTAAATTTTAAATTTTAAAATTTGAAATTTAAATTAAAAATTAAACGTTGTAATGAAATTTGGCAGGTTCAAGTATAAGTGTTAAGTCTCCAAAATAGTTGGAATTTCCAAAATGGCGGCCAACTGGTATATTAATTTTGAATTTACTATCGAAAGTAAGGTTGTATAAGCTCCTGTACCATCACAAAAATTTAGAGCTTTCAATTGTGAATAAAATGGTTCCTGATTTGTCAGGATTCAATGATAAATAACTGAGATATGACGATTTCAATTTCAACTTTCCACATTCAATATGGTAGGTAAAATTTAATGTGTAATATGGACTCAAAGTACCTTTGCTGCACTCGAGAAACTATTCTTGCCTGCGGCTCGTGCGTAAACTGTTTCTCTTGATGCAGCAAAATCACACTTTGCGCACTGATACACAAATAACTATTGAACTCACTCACATCCAGTTATCAATTCAAATCTATAGTAGCCGACATGAGAAGGCTAAATGCGGTATTCAATAGATAATCTTGAAACCAATGAATAGAAAGAATTATTATTCTGCAAAATTAAAAATTGACTCAAATTTGGGCAAGGAGGCGAATGAAACAGGCTACATTTGTTTTTCAACTCAAATTTTAAATAAAGTTTTTAACTTATTCCATTCCCGTTATTTTTGGAGCTCAACAAACTTGTCCGCATTTCACAGAAAATTTTTTCAACTAGACAAGTAACATTGGTTTTGTAACTAATCATTTAAAACAAGAAGTTAGTGAAGAAACATAGAATTTTCTCAATAAACATTTGCTCTTAGTGTGAATTTAGTGTAAGTTCAAACAAACAAAAACAGTCTAGTAGCCTAGTAAGTTATAGCCTACCGTAGGCCTCTATTCATAACTCATGTTACAATTTAGTTGTTTTTACATCCGAAATAGACTAATTATCTTTAAAATATAGGCCCAAATTAACAATAAAAACGTTCTACATACCGTATATAGCTAATTTGCCTTCTGGAGTTGGAAGAATTTCATTCTCAATGTCATCCTTTGAGACAAGTTATTAAGCAATTTATAATAGAAGTTAAGATATTATAAACTTAACGATATATTAAACTTTAGACTATTCAAATACGTAAACTGAAATATTGAAGAACAGATATCGGTAAGATGAAGTATTATCACTTGTCGAAGTTTTAGGTTAGAAGATTCGACCGCTGTTGTTTATCAGGCATCAGCCCGTTGCGAAATGGTCAAATGGAATACGGAATGAATTCTGGAACAGTGTCGTAAAGTAACAACTGTTTCGTAATGAGAGTTTTTCAATACAGTCCTAAAATTCCGTTTTGAAATGATAGCCATTTCGATTTAGATTGTAATACTGAAACAGGAACTTTTCGATACGCCCGTAGATAAAAGATGTTTTGGACTTCATTGTGTTTTTATCCAATGAGGTTAAGATTAGGTTATAGAAATGTTGTGTTAAAATTTTTTGGAACCCTTTTGAGAATAAGTGAGTTACCAGTTTCATCAAAAAAGTCTTGTCGCTGACTCGTGAATAATCTATATCTATAATATTATAATTTAGAGTAATCTATAGATTTCCATCAGTTGGATTATATAGGATGAAGCAATCTCTACTAATATACCACCTACCAGCAATCATAAACTTGAAGGTTTGGATTATAAGGTTGAATAATAATTCGAATAGAATCTAGAATACTTGTGAGTTGAATACTATTGCCAAATGTTATAATACGCGGAAAGAAATAGGCCTACATTTTCCTATTTGATTATAAAATTATAGGTAGGCCGAAAATAGATAAAATATAAACAATACTTGCTTGATTAGCCATCTTAGTGTTTCTTTTTTCTCAGGGCTACTCTTATCACTGTTTTTTTTATTTGAAATAATAATCACAGTACCCTTTTAAATTATTTTTTAATGCCAAGGTGCATTTGCAACGCCAAGGTGTACATGTTTCGACTATTTATATGATTTTCAAAAAGCTGAAGAAACAGAGTAGAGTAAAAAGAAATAGAGTAAAAAGTAGAAGAAGAATAGAGAAGTAGAATAATGAGGATAGGATGAAGAAATAAAATAATACATCAAACTTCATTCTAGAATAAGAATCTGATGAAGTTTTGATCTAATAGGATAATAGACGTAGTATAGCTTGAAAATATTATGTGTTGATAATCGTGATGTAGTATACGTGACATTGTGACCTAACATAAGAAAATTAAGAAAAAACTAGTTTGGTTTCAGTTTATGGAGAACTTCTTCAATAAAACTTATTCTATACTATAAACTATAGTTATGAGAAATGAAAATGAAAATCACAGTAATATAATTAATTAATATTCATGTGACCTGGCTGGCTCAGGTCTGGTGTCAGAGTTTTCAGGCCGCTCCTGATCAATTTCAGGGCCTCTGACATGACTTAACGACTGTTTTTAGGCAGCCGTGACCGACAGCTTAACGTGTCCATCCGAAAATCACAGTACCTTTTTAGTAGTTTTCATTCGAACACATGAAACCTACTTAAAAGAGTATCACTGGCGACTCGTGCCTACGAAATAGGTGGAGTGCCCGTATCTTTCACCGTACAGCACTTCACCTGTTTCATGGGCACGAGCCGCCCGTGTGATTTCAATTTCTATTCATTAACATACATTAATACAGTAGCCGCAGACAAAAACTATACTGGCCCCAGATTATACATTAAAACTAGCCCCAGACAGGAAACTATATCAATAATTATAAATGGTTCATTTTAGTATGGATAATTCTATACAGTAATAGGATAGATCCAGGATAGTTTCCTGGATCAGACAGGAAACTATAGCAATAATTATAAATGGTTCATTTTAGTATGCATAATTCTGATGATATTAGAACTGTTTCTCATGCAAATCCTACTATGAAACATGTCGCACAATTCTGAAACTTGATAATAAACTTCAAGTTCAGTTTCAAGCCCGTTAATAGGTTTTGCAATGGCGGCTACTACCAATCCAGCCATTCCCAAAGTTCAATATTAATTCCTCAATATCTGTTCCAAGTTTATGTGTAGATGTGAATGGCTCAACAGCCCATGAAGGCCTTAGGCCTACCAGCTGATTGCCAGTTTCATATTCAAGTTCAAGTTTCAATAAAAAGTTCATGAATCGATGAAACAGATTACTATGATGTGAAATTCTCTTGCGTATATCGCTTGAAATCAACTGTGATTCGCACATGCTGAGAAGACAAGCCGTAACAGTGTTAAGTGTATAGTAATTGCGTATCTTCTCAGCTTGCGCTAACTATACGTGAATAGTCCCATGATATCAAACAAAATTTGATCGAAGCGTATTCATTGACAATTGAACGAGTCGTTATTAACGACACTAGCGGCTCGTGCCCACGTAACAGGTGAAGTGCTGTACGGTAAAAGATACGTGCACTTCACCTGTTTCGTGGGCACGAGCCGCCAGTGGTCGTTATTCTTGTTAATAAAATACGCAATATACACATTGTCCTTAATGCAATATGAGAACTTATCGTTAACGCTTCTGATGCGTAAAAGGCTCGTTATTCTACTCACAAAGGGGTGAACTGTGACGGCTGATCTGATAATACACAGTTTAATATCAAAATTATCGATATTCGATATTGGAATAGGGCTTCGATATTGGAATATCGTGATTATCAGTTTAGGATGCGATATTGGAATACTGGAAGATTAACGAGATTGTTTGAAACTCAATACGGGAGTATTGACAAATTAACGCGGATATTCGAGGGCAGCTTGTTTCACACATAACTCTTCAAATCACTGGCGGCTCATGTCCACGAAACAGGTGAAGTGCCGTACAGTAAAAGATACTGTTCATTCAAATTTGAAAAAAAATCTGTAGAGAATCCATTTTCATCACAAGCTATGGTAAAAACTTTATTGGAATACAGCATAGAACAATAGATAATAGACATTCGAATAGTAATAGATAAAATGTAATCCTCTCTGATTACAGTCAGCTGATCTCGTCGGTTGTCATTCGCAAATTAGATTACTCAGAATCTATAACTTTTACAAGCAGATTCGCTTGTTAAACATTCAAATTGTCTGTTGTAAAATCTACAAAATACATAGCCTACTTGGAAAATCCCAAGCTCTATTGAACCTTGAACTTGGAAAACGTGAAGAATTTCCCATGCAAAAATTCAGTTATCGAGACTCTCGAGGATGGAAATTCAATTACTTGCAAGTCTGGTTCAAGAAACTCTCCATGTTATCATATATTACATGCACCACACGTTGCAAAGTGCAATGAACCATGAGGGAGAACAAAAATCTAAATTCATCTACAAACGAAAATTTCAGGGAAGACTCATGCAATCAGGGAAAAATAGAGAAAGAGTGAATTATTTTCCTCTGTGATTTGCATTTTCCCTGAGGAAACGCTCAAATTCATGACAATGACAACATCATAAACTCTGAAAATTTTCTTCTAGGGTATTGTCACGAAATAAGCTACATCTGAGTTTTCTGGCTACAATAACTGAAGTGGCTTATCGAAAGCTATCAGTTTATACTGGAAATGGGACAAGGAGAAAAAAGGATCAAGAGAAAGAGAATTGTGTCAAGGAGAGAAGAAATGGAACAAGAGGAGAGAAAAAAGAAACCAAGGAAGAAAATGGTTCTAGAATAAGAAAATGGTGGCAAGAAGAGAAATGAAACGGGGATGATGTGTCCAGATATGAAAAAGTCGAAGCGAGGATTTTCATATTTGAATTGCATGTTCCCTGAACGGCCCAGAGTGAACATGTAGTTGAGAAGGCTCTTTTGGGAAATTCTTTCAGTTTATCATCGAACTCGAATTCTGTACAAGAAAAGTCTTGGAGAAAGAGAAAAGGAGAATTACTCCGGCACGATTAATAATGTTCCAAAAATTATAAATATGGTCTCAGAATGTTTCCTACAATTTGAGATCAAATGTAATTTTTTGAACCAATATTAATTGAGCTGGAGTCATTTTAACATCTTGCCAGAATGTCTTCTCTGCTTGGACAGACTGCTTGTGTAAGCGCATTGATAGTCTTATCTGACCTGTTCCAAGCAAACACTACACAAAAAGATTTCCAGTATTTTGATAATTACTGTTATTCTTGTTATTTATGATGGAAATAAAATTTATTTATTATTTATTATTATTATTTAGGAAAAGAGAAAGAGTAGATAAAGAGAGATTCATGCAAAGGTCTGCTATTATCTATTGATAGATGGAAAAAACTGGTTGAAAAAAAAGAAAGTATGATTCCCTCTATGACTTTCTCACAAGGTTGTTTTTATTGTTTTTGAGGTAGCCTATTTTGAAGAAGGAAAAACTAACCGAGAATAATATAATCAAACTCTTTCATTTGCTTTCTCGAGTAAGGTGAATTTGTGGTAATTGAATATTCATTTTATATATATCTTATATTAATAATATATTTTTATATCATTTTATATTATTAATATATATTTTATTTTCCAAACGAGAAAACTACTTTGAACGTATTATCTCACACCATCACAGTACAGTTTCTAACCTTCATTTCCATTGAAATTAGCGGTTAGCAATCGACTGATATCAACCCTCAACTCTGTCACGACAGTCGGCGAGCGAACTGTGATAGCATTTCGATTCGAAAGTGGCCTTAGTTGGAGGATTTGATGTCTTATACCGCTTTTACACTGTCCTGACAGAGCTAAGCAATCATAGAATACATTGGTTAAACGCCAATTTGTTTGACACCTCTTTTACAGGATTCATTTAGACATCCCTATCTAAATTGACCAGACTTGTTTTTCACTTTGTTTCAATGGAATTAATTTTTCTCCCAACCACAATACCTCTATATAGTGATAGTGTGTTTGAAATATACTTTTTATCTTTCTCTAGAAAAAGGGTTTGCCAATTTGTTGCAATACAGTGAGATTATCCACCAACCACAACACCTGTACCGGTATGTAGTCGAAATTTATATACTGTAACAGTTCTTGTTAACCTTCCCTAGAGTAGGAAAGTAAACATATATAGGGTACATTATGTATATTGGTCCCATTGTACAGTATATGGTACATACATCGTATAGTCTGACCAAGCTAAGAAGACCCTCTGGCAAGATGAGAAAATGACTCCAGCTTCGTCAATATTAGTTCAAAAATTATAAATTTGGTTCCAAATTGTAGATAAGAATGTTTCCTACAATTTAGAACCAAATTTATAAATTTTGAAACAATATTGACCGAGCTGCAGTAATTTTTCAGTTTGCTAGAATGTCTTCTTTGTTAGGACGACAATCAACATGTAATCTGCTATACACTGTCAGCATACATGGCACAGAGGTACATTATGTGCCAAAAACTAAATTGAATATCCCAGGAGTGTTGATTACGTGCGGAGTTCCTCCCACTGTGTGTACACTGTACGGTCTCTGATAGAAGTAAGCCACACCGTTTCTGGGTCTAAATTGAAATGAGTACGTATCAAGGTACAATTTACAAAGTTGACACAAAAAAGTTGGGCGATTTCGGGTTTGTATGCATCTTGTACCCTACAACAGCAGATGTTGTCATTTAGCTGTGCACGGATGATGTTTAGTCTGGCCAAGCAAAAGAGCCTCTGGCAAGATGGAAATAAATAGATATCTTACACAACCTTCTATCAGCTAGTATACCGCTCAACGTTTTTGCGACAGCCTCACAATATGATATATTAAGATGAGGTTAATTATAGCAGTAATAGCAAACATACAGTGACTCTGATGAATATATATCAGAGCTACAATTTCATCCAAGACTCAGCTATCTTTACCGAAATTCAATATATTTGTACATCGAGGATCTACACAGAGTGATACAAGTAACAAATGTAACAATCGGATTGGAAAGTCTTGTATCATTATTGGTACAATACCTTTCGATTGGATTGATTTATTCGATACATGTCTCATGAAATAAATGCTGTTGAATGTATCAACTTGGTAAAATGTACTCATTGACTTTTATTCGACCTATATGTTGTACAGTCTGTCCAAGCAAAGAAGACCCTCTGGCAAGATGGGAAATTAACTCGAGCTCGGTCAATACTCGTTCAAAAATGATAAATTTGTTCTCCAATTGTAGAGCAGAATGTTTTCTACAATTTAAAACCAAATTTCTAATTTTTGAACCAATACTGACTGAGCTGGAGTCATTTTCCCATCTCGCCAGAATGTCTTCTTTGTTCGGGACAGACTATCACAATGGAGCACGTAAATTGCTCCCGGTTTCAAACGCTAACCGAGAAATTGTTTGTCAAGTTTGCAAAGAGACCCTCATGTTCGACTGGCGGCTCATGCTCACAAAATAGGTGAAGTGCTGTACAGTAAAAGCTACGAGCACTTCACCTGTTTCGTGGGTACGAGCCGCCAGTGTCAAGTTCACAGGGATCAGTATGTTGTGTGTTGTGCCTCACCGCTAAACTTGATTGTTCACAGGCTGAGGTATATCGTTAGATTATATATATATTATATAACATCACCACGGTTTATACCTTGCATACTGTGGGAGCACACTATTATATAATTATATAAACGTAATTTGTCCTTTTGTCGTCTAACAAAGAAGGGAGCACTCACCCTAGTTGGCCTTTGAACCTCTTCAACATCAATCTCACCGCCTACCAGTCGTAAAATTTATATTTATCTCACAAACAATTCAAACAATCTCTTCTTGTCAAAAACTTCAGCTTAGTTGTCTTGAATAGTATTGTCGAGCAAAGAAGACATTCCTGGAAAGATGAGAGAATGACTGCAGCTCGGTCAATATTGATTCAAAAATTAACCATTTGGTCTCTAATTGTAGGAAACATTCTGATCTACAATTTGAGACCAGATTTATCACTTCTGAACCAATATTGATCGAGCTGGAGTCATTTTTTCATCCTGCCAGAATGTCTTCTTTGCTCGACCACACTGTACAAGTAGACTTCTCTTCTGACAAAACTCGAACAGAACTATTTTCACATTTGTTAAAAAGGCTCCGTTTCGGTCAGCTTTCCAAACATTGAAAGCCTCTATTTTGCGCAAAAGTGTAAAATAAACGTCTGATAATATCGCCTTATTATTATTATTATTATTATTATTATTATTATTATTATTATTATTATTATTATTGTTATTATTATTATTATTTTTATTATTATTATTATTATTATTATTATTATTATTATTATTATTATTATTATTATTATTATTATCGCCTTGCAATAACGGATAAGTCAGGTGTCATTAAATTTTCCGTTGATACACCAGCTGATCCCGTGCGAGTAGATAAACTTTCGGTGAAATGGAATTCGGCGAGTTGAATACGTGAGATGTATTTCATATGCCTCAAAAATACTGGAATATGTATTATATATTCTACTATTCTAGTATCCATGATATGAATCAAATCTTCCCTAGCTGATTCTATTCGGTAATCATTCCAAGTGTACAAAAAATACATTATGGTTAAAAAACCTCTGCGTCGTCACGAACACTAAACTTTTCTGGTTTCAGCTGACGCTTCGTCTGTAAAACTCTGTATCCTTGACGTCGCAAAACCACTGGCGGCTCGTACCCAAGGAACAGGTGAAGTGCTATACAGTAAAAGATACGGGCACTTCGCCTGTTTCGTGAGTATGAGCCGACAGTGCGCAAAACGACATTATCCAAACTAGTAGCGTAAACAGTAAACTAGTATTAAAACGTAAACTAGTAGCGACACAACATCTTGTCTCACAATATTGTTCCATCACATTAATTAGAACAATCTTCCCTTGTCTTGCAAGTAATCTTATCAAAATCCGAAACAGCTTCTCCAGCTCAAACAAAATATGCAAGCTGGAGCATCGTGATATCTTAGACATGCAAATCAGCACAGCTACTGAGCTTGCTTCGCAACCTTGCTGCTTGCAAATCAAATTCAAGCTCTAATTGTTGATTTTCTCCAAACCGTTCACAAAATAGGTTATGTATGTGTACAACAGACACCTGTTTATTTTATAATACAGTACACAACACGGATACTAGAACACAGTATTCTAGCATCCATGGTACACTGTATATTAGATTTAACTTGATATTAGATTAGATTCAAATTGGATTTAACTTGAATACATTACAACCGCTAGCGGTAGAATAGATAGAGCACTGGCGGTTCGTGCCCACGAAACAGGTGAAGTGCTGTACAGTAAAAGATACAGGCACTTCACCTGTTTCGTGGGTACGAGCCGCCAGTGAGGTAGAGTAATTATTATGTTACTCTCATTTTCACTCCTCTCATTGAACATACACATGACTGTTTAAAGCACATCACTCTCAATGGAAAATACGGCTTTCTGATACGCAGTAGTGATACAGAGTCAAAAATTGATACAGGAAGGAAGCTCGTTTGATACGAGACATTTGCAATGCTCATGGATCGCCGCCATATTGGAAATAAGATGCTGATTCTATTTCTCAATGATTGAACATTTGAGAAAATTTAATCTTAGTTGAGGATCTTTTTAAGCTGAATTAATTGAAATAATAGAGGAACATTAAGTTTTGAAGAGCAAATAGACTTCCGGTATTGTCAAAAGTGCTAACCTCACATTGCGATCCTAGGCTACGAATGTGTCAATTTTGTGTCAATGAGCTTCCTTCCTGTACGATTGCGTATAAATTTTGGACTCTGGTCTCACTACTCCCTTTCAGAAAGCCGCCGTGTCAAGAGGTCTTGGTTTCGCAAAACTGCAAAAAACGCAGTTTTTGAAAAGAGATCAACTTTATAATATTATTACGTTCAATCCCTGTTGGTTTGTTTAGTACTAGATACTTGTTCAGTATACCTTGTAAAACACATCATGAGTTAGAATTAAGTAACCTATATTCTGTCCAAGCAGAGAAGACCTTCTGCCAAGATAGGGAAATTACTCAAGCTCGATCAATATTGGTTCAAAAACTACCGATTTGATCTCAAATTGTAGGAAACAATTTTATCTACTAGTAAGACCACATTTATGATTCTTGAACAAATATTGACCAAACTGGAGTCATTTTCCTATCTTTCCAGAGGGTCTTCTTCGCTTGGACGGAACAGTAGACATCACAATGACTATAAAGACTTTAAATCGGGTAGACATTAAACTGGGCCACCATAAATAATAGTCTCCATAGTACCTGTCATTGAATGGGATTTAATCCCCTCAGAAACGGTGAAAGTTTGAGCATCAGTTTGTGTAATGACCAGTGTAATGTTCCAGATTTACTTGAAGGTATTCTAGTGTAGAAGGTAGGGAAGATGTATAATACCACCCGTATACTAGTGAAGAAGCAGGTCATACTACCTATAGTCACTGGCGGCTCGTGCCCACGTAATAGATGAAGTGCAGTATAGTAAAAGATACGGGCACTTAACCTGTTTTGTGGGTACGAGCCGCCACTGCCTATAGTGTTGATGACTTTTATTACACAAACAGAGAACGATCAACTGCAGCCGCGTTCACAGAATGAGTGGGTTAAAACTTCCCGAACAAATAGAGCTAAATAGCCAACAAGATGTTCAAGCATGGCATCTTGATAGCATGCCCAAGTAAAGAAGACATTCTGGCAAGATGGGAAGATCACTTCAGCTCGGTCAATATCAGAGCCCTCGCGTGGTTTATTAGCGCCCTGTGCCCTGTGCAAGGTTTGGGAATCATCATAAATATCTCATTTCACTGGGAATAAAGATGTTTTAACAAAAAATCGGAAACTCAATAACAAGCAAATTGAAGATTTCAACCATTTTCACTGCTCTACCCAAATTTCTTGCATAACATTTGAAATAGCTCCAAATTCAGCCAGCAGATGGCAGTATCAATAGGGTAACTTGTTTCGACTTCCATTGGACACGCCTTCAAGCTCCGCCTACGATCAAAATGGCCGAAAACACCGGTTAGAAAAGTTTCCAAATTCAACCAGTAGATGGCAGCAGTTGACGGGTGATGTTTCAGATTTGACTTGGACACGCCTGCATGCCCCGCCTGCTCTATTCTTATTGGTTGATAGTGTTTCGTGAGTTCTGTCTTAGAAAATGGCTGCTAGCAAGAAAATGATGAATGGTGTATCATTCACAGAAAATTACGCTGATTTACTATTGACGATCTTGTGCTTATATAATATTTATTCATGTATTCATGCTGATGAGATTCTATCAAGTTAGTATTTGAAGAAGTAATTTACAGAATTTAGACTCAGTTCTACTTCTATTGTGTAACTTAGGCCAGTACTAGACTTCATTAGTTTTGTGCTGTATGAAATGAAATAAAAATATGATTTCGCACTCCCATCTTAAACTTATTAATTCGATTATTCAACGATGAACATATTCATGATCTGATGACCTTTTACCGAGAATAAAAAAGTTTGAAAAACTACAACAATTCTGTAAAAATACATACAAATATATAAATTCACAAATAAATTTACATACATGTAAAATACATACTCCCAATACATACAAAATTTATTAGGGAGGAGTTGTTATCGGAAACCAGCTTGTGATTGGTCTACAGAGTGTAAGGTGATTGTTAGTCAACAATAGAATTAAATTTAAGAGGGGCGTTTCTTGGCTTGCTTCATATCGTGGTTTTTCAATTGATCAATTCATTATGATGAATGAGTTTATGCAGAGGAAATAATTTCTTGTGGATTCAAGTTGTTGGTTAAATAAGTCTTTTTATTAAATACAGTAGTGGAATTATTCTTATAGCCCAATTGAAATTTCAAAAATTGGCCGTGGCACCCTGTGCGGTCGCACACCCTACGCGAGGGCCCTGGTATATTTCATACAAGGCCAATACCGCATAAGATCAAATGGCCAAAGAAAACGTTGAGTCCCCGCATTTTAATAACAGAAGCAGTCTGGGAGATTATTATTAATACTCCGAAATTATTAAGTTTTCTAGAGTATATGATATAGGAAATTTTTCTCAATCTATTTCGAATGTTATTGTACATTATTCATCTTTCTTATTGTGTTTGCTGTTCGAATCGCCATTTTGTAACGTTAGTAAGAACCTTATTCGGGGAGGAGCTTGTCTAGGCCAATGGCAGACGCTCACTGTGATTGGTTCAAGCAGCTGCCAATAGCGATGCTTGAGCTGACCTTTAGTATAAATACTGCTGCTTTGTCATTTTGATTTGATTTCACCAGAGATTGATAATGGTGTAGCAACCGAAACCGGTAGCTCGATTTCTAATAAATCTGTGGTTTGGTAATATATCTCTTCATTTGATACTCAATATTCTTGTTCAATGTTAATCAAAGTTGCTCATTAATATAATATTAAGCTCAATGCTAGATGGAACCGCAACTGTGTAACCTCAATTTCCTCAATATTAGTGTAGAATTATTCTTTATAATATTATCAAAGGTTAATTATGTTAAAAAGGATTATTAGAATATTCGAGCTGATTAATAAAATTCCTCTTTCTTTGATTGCAGGTGCAGATCCTATTTGAAACCCATCTTAAGAGTTCAAGTAGTAAGCCGACATCTATCTAAATAATTCCATGATTAGAAATAGAACTAAACTTGCTTGAATCAACTTTTTTTGCCCATTCGAGACCTTATTCGTTTTCTATTATTTTCTAATTCAACCCCACTTATAGGCCCATCTTATGTAATTGTGTGTGTCTATTATCTATTCTTGAGTCGTTTTATGAATTTTCATACATATTTCTAAATACTTATTCTTTCTTAGGGCTACTTTATTCTTTAAAACTTTAAATAATTAAAATCAAAGTACCTTTTTTTAAATATTTTTATTTTACACTTCATGTTTCAGCGAAATAGCCATTTTCAAGTTGATGTTGTTTACTGTTATTTACACTTGAAAATGGCTATATTGCTGAAGCATGTACTGTAAAATAAAAATATTTAAAAAAGGGTACTTTGATTCTAATTATTCGAAGTTTCAAATATTTCTAAATCTATTGATTATCATTAGTGATATCTGAAGTACTCAAATGAGAAAAACTAAATAACTTCTTCTACATAATATTCAATATTGTTGAATGTTCAAGATTGGTTTCTGTTTTGTTTTTTTTAGATTAAATTCTGAATCTTTGAGACTTCTGCAAGTGAATAGATATAGATAATAGTGAATAGATATTCTTTATATTGACTGCTACTGCCGAAAAAAATGAGTCGAATCAGTGAATATCCTGTCTTTTAAAATATAAAAAATGTAAAATTAGTACTGATCTAATTGATTTTAGTGATTTTCAGTCTCGGAACTAATCCCCTTATCTCAACAATTGCCAATACCGGTATCATTTAACCCCAAAAAAATAAATAAAATAAAAAAATTAACCCTAATCCATTATTGTTGAATGATTTTGCGTCGCTTGGAAATATCCTCAGAAAAAGTGGTCCTGGTTTTGTTTTAGTTGACCTTGAAAGGTTTAGTTGACTTTCCGCGTTTTTTTTGTTAGCAACCGAATATTATTAGTTTTTATCACATGAACAATTAGTCAATATTCATCACATAAATCAATTAGTCATCGTTAAGTGGTTCCGAAAGATTGGAAGAGTGTACAAGATTGTTGAGATTGGATTAACTGAAAATACAATTTGAAATATTTTAATACATAAAATGTGGATCCAGGATCCAGTTTACCTATGCATTAATGGTGTATACAAGAACGCAATCATACAGCAAAAGCACCGTTACAGAGAAATGTCAAGTAGTATAATACTTATTTTCTTTTAGGGCTACTGTGTTGAAACTTTAAATACTTACAATCAGATAAATATTTTTTTAAAAAGGCTACTCTGATTGTTATTATCTGAAGTTTCAACAAGTAGTAGAATCATACAAGTATGGACCAAGTGTGGTCCAACAAAGAATACATTCTGGAAAGATGATAAATGACTCCAAATCGGTCGATATTGGTCTAGAAGCTATGAATTTGGTCTTAAATTGTAGAATAGAATGTTTTCTACAATTTTAAACTGAATTTATAATTTTTGAACCAATATTGATGAAGCTGTAGGTATTTTCCCATCTTGCCAGAATGCCTTCTTTGCTTGACCAGACTATAGAGCTTAGCTTATATAGTTGTGCCAAGAACAGAAGAGCCTCTTGCAAGATGGCGGAGGGAAGTGAGACTGATATTTTCAGGGTAAAATCACATCAGCCAACCTACCGTTTTTACACTAATAGTAATCATATTGATTTCTTGAATGAGAATACCTATTTTTTTATTTATTTATTCAATTATTGACATAGGCCTATGATAACAAAGATCATAAAATATAATGTCTGTACTATTTTTTCCTAAATTTGGTTATACTGGAAGAATTTTCATTTCGACTACTGGCAGCAGTGAATGGCAGCCATGTTGCCAAAAGTTCTTCTGTGCTTCACACAACTATTCTACTGTAATGTTTTAAGCTGTACTACTGTACTATATACTTTACTGTATATAGTCTGGCCGAGCAAAGAAGAGCCTCTGGCAAGATGTGAAAATGACTCCAGCTCGGTCAATATTGGTTCAAAAATTATTGATTTGGTCTCAATTAGATGAAACATTCTGATCTACAATTTGAGACAAAATCAATAATTTTTGAACCAATATTGACCAAGCCGGAGTCATTTTCCCATCTTGCCAGAGGCTCTTCTTTGCTTGGCCAGACTATAAATAAAAGCTTAGCCACTAGAGGTGAGTGAATCAAGTTCAAAAACCCTATTGAGTGATTTGGAAAATAAATATATTCAAATGAAATGTGCATGCAAGCGAAACGTGCCTACTTATCTTATCATCTGCGTGGGTCTGCGGAGAAATCTTCTTCGCGAAGCGAAGCGAGCCTGCCGCCTTCTTTCCATTCACAAAATTGAAATCTCTTTGTAACTCAACTCTCTTTGCGAGGGAATCCCTATCCTAAGTTCCTAAAATCTCAACAATTTCTGTCATCATAGATGACAGGAGATGCTGTCTATTTTGATAGGACAAATTTCCATTATCTCAGAGCCTCTGTTTAGCCTGTTCAAGAAAAGATGACATTCTGGCAAGATGCGAAAATGACTCCAGCTCGGTAAATATTGGTTCAAAAATTATAAATTCAAACTTGAATTTTAGATCAAAATATTTTCTACAATTTGAGACCAAATTTATTATTTTTGGAGTAATATTGATCGAGCTGGAGTAATTTTCCCATCTTGCCAGAATGTCTTCTTTGCTTGGGCAGATTATACACGTTTGTGCATTGCTGCTATAAATACTTTATCCTCTCCTTCTTCTTTATACACCTACAAAGTCTGTCTCTGAAATAGCCAGATTTTCAAAAGATCTCTACAAAAGGGCTTGAGGCCCTTCATCCCTAAGAATTTGAATATTGTATCAGAGCTTCTTCAGTCGAGAGCCCTTTAACTATCGATAAGCTCGAGCTAGATACAAAGCGTATAGGGAATTATTATAGCAGCAACCGTTTTTCCTATCTTTGTTTAATGTGGGAAGGACAGACCTATAGCCGTCTTTCTTTAAAAAACAAGATAGTACGGCCATCTCGATCCAATCTGATCTTGAAGGCAGTTTTTCGACAGATGAAGAGAATGGAGAGGAATTTATCATGTATCGATAAGACGATATAAATCTTTGAATAGTGAGTGCTTTGAGATGAAGGAAAATTTCCTGACATCAATAGTTGTTTGATTTTACATCAAAGCCGAACAACAGGATAAGATTTTGATGGTTATTATAGCCTGTCCAAGCAAAGAAGGCATTCTGGCAAGATGGAAAAATGAATGACTCCAGCTCGTTTAATATTGGTACAAAAATTAGAAATTTGGTCTTAAATTGTGGGAAACATTCTTATCGAAAAAGAAGAAGAAGAAGAAGAAGAAGAAGAAGAAGAAGAAGAAGAAGGATACAAAGATGAAAAAGAAGAAGATAAGGAGAAGAAGAAATCAATCAGTGGGACAAAATCAACAACAATTATATGGAGTAAAGACATTGGTCATTACACGGTATGACTCATTTTCAATTATAGCATCATTCACAAAAACTGAATAGCTGCGCCATTTCTCAGCAAATTGCTTTTCAACATTCATTTTCTCATCTTATAGTCTGTCCAAGCAAAGAAGACATTCTGAAAAGATGGAAGAATGACTCCGCCTCGGTCAATACTGTTTCAAAAGTTATCAATTTGGACTCAAATTGTACATCAGAGTGTTTCCTACAATTTGATACTCAATTTATATTCTTTGAATCAATATTTACTGAGCTGGAGTCATTTTTCCATCTTGCCAGAATGTCTTCTATGCTTGAACAGACTATATCAATGTCCCTCTGCATAATTTTCAGTGATTTTAATCATCTCATTGAAACGAACGCAGTTGAATGGAAAGATGATGAGAAAAGTAGAATAAGAATAAGTGAGAGAGTGATAAAGGGAGAGAAGAGGGAATAATGTGAAAGATAAATAGAGAGAGAATGAGTGAGTGAGAGAGAGCTAGTGAGTGAGCGTGTGAGAGAGAGTGTGAGAGAGTGATAGAGCAGTGAGAGAGAGGGAGTGAGAGATTAGATTAGATTAGATTATTCACTTTATTCAGGGAGAGTACAGCATTTACGATCTTAAATCCTAGATTATAACAATTAAACATAAATCTAATTACACGATTGGTTCAAATGAGAAATACATATACAATGAACTTACTAAATTACAGATATATAGGATTCAATATTCTTACTGCTATAATATGATTGTGATATATATCTACATGAAATGGCGGAGTTTGGACAAAAATGTCCATTCTTGGGGAGGATATGCAAGGATATCCCTCCCATTAACGCTCAACCGTAACAAATTTTTTTTTACTGATAGATAGATTCGACTGAAAATTGATTTAATGAATTCTACTCTATGAAATTGTGATAACTTAAACAAAAATGTGGAATGAATACTGTAATTCATGAGAGATGAATGAAAACGAGAGAGAGAGAGAGAGAGAGAGAGAGAGAGCGAGTGAGTGAGAAAGAGTGAGAAGACAATTAGCAAATAGAAAGAGAGGATGTTGGAGAGAGGAAGCTCACAATAGACAAACAATGAGTGTCTCTTATTTTTTCGAGTCAAGATTTATTACTCCCAACCAATTTTCACTTGACATGAATAACTGATATTTTCCAGATCTTTTCTTATTTCTTGCAATAAAATATTATTGTACAATATACTGTTCACCCATATTCTCATTCCCCCACCACTCTAGCAATGGGTGAGGTTATAAAATTGAAAATAAAACAATAGTTTTCAGATCGTTCCCGCTTTTTGCAAAACAAGTGATGTAATATTTTTCACTTTTTACAAGAACTGTTACTCATATTCTCTATGCTCGCCTTGGATGACATTTGAAATCTTTGTTACTAGTATAGTCTGACCAAGGAAAGAAGAGCCTTTGGCTTGATGGGAAAATTACTCCAGCTTGGTCAATATTGTTTCAAAAATTTGATCTCAAATTGTAGGAAACAATTTGATCTACTATAAAGACTACATTTATAATTCTTGAACAAATATTGAACAAGCTGGAGTGATTTTCCCATCTTTCCAGAGGCTCTTCTTTGCTTGGACAGACTATACTGTACATTAATCATAATCAGCCACCACTGCTTTAGCCAGAAGCGACAATTACAGAAAATTTGTCGGGAATAATAAATCCTGAGCCAAGGACTCGACTATAACAGAAGCGACAATTTTTGGTTTGGAAAGTTGGACGTTTTTACTGCAGATTAAAATCTTGTTACTTGTTCTTGTTGAAATGATAATTATTAACATTTTATTACTGTCATTCTCCATTCATATTGGAGTATCATTCCAAAAGGGAGACTACAGGTTACTGATCATAATGATAATTTGTCGAAAAAAATGATAAAATAGTGGATTTCTATGTTCTTTGAGTAGTTGTGAAGGTGATATTGTGGCAGTTATCCCTAATAAATGAAAAGACAATACCAGTTTCGGTTGTTACACCATTATCAATCTCTGGTAAACTAAAACTTAACGTACAGAGCAGCAGTAATTATATTAACGGTGAAGCACTGCTATTGGTAGACGCTTGAGCCAATTGAACGTCTACCATTGGCCTAGACAAGCTCCTCCCCGACTAGCGGTTCATTCAAACATTACAAAATGGTGTTTCAAACAGAAAATACAATTTAAGATCGATAAATAGCTACCGTAACCTACAAAATATGAGTAAAAATATACGGAAAGATGAGGAAAACAACGGAATGAACTAATACAGTAATATCTGGCTAACAAATTATGATAAAATTGGATTTGTGGTATTGTACTGATTGAAATGGATCAAACTCAAATGTGAATGATCTTTAGTTGCCCTGGTTATTTCTAAAGCTTCCAGAATGTTGAGAGTTCTGCCTTTATTATTAAAATGCAGAAACTCAACATTCTCCTCGGCCTTGAACATGTGATTATTTGTTATTAAATGTTCAGCAAAGTTTGAATCTCCATTACACTTATTCCAATCTTTGATATGTTCTTTCACCCTAATTCTGAAATTTCTACCAGTTTCACCAACATAGGTTGCATTACAATCCCCACATTTAAGCCTATATACCCCACTCCTACCCCATACATAAAATTTGTCTTTACTACAGCTAAATAGACTTTTCAAAATCGGTTTAGTTCTAAAAGCAACGTGAACCCCATTCTTTTTCAATTCTCTACCTATTCTATCAGAAACAAAGCCTCAATATGGGATTGTTACCCAAATCTCTCCCTCATTGTTCATCCCTACAAAGCTAGAACTGACTGAGATTCTTCTGTTAATTTTACTTAGCAACCTATCCACCATAATTTCCTCATACCCATTCGTTACAGCTATTTGTTTGATAGTGCTAATCTCCTCAACAAAATTGTCATGGTTCATAGGTATTGTTAACGCCCTGTGAATCATACTATTGAAAGCTGCTAGTTTGTGAGAGATGGGATGACAAGAATTATGAGGGATGATAACATCAGTATGAGTTGGTTTCCTAAAAATTGAGAATTCATGAAAGCCTGTACTATGATCTATTTTTAAATCAAGAAAATTCAATACACATTCCTGTTCTACTTCTACAGTGTATTTGATCTTATGATGTAATTCATTTATGTAGGGAAGAAAATTGTCCAATTGTCTATCACTTCCCTTCCATAAGCAAATTAAGTCATCTTCATACCTAAACCAGTAAACACTTTTATCTTTGAAAGGACTATTTTCAACAATCTTACACTCTAATTTATCCATGAAAAGTTCAGCCAGAAGGGGTGAGAGTAGTGATCCCATTGCTAATTGAGAAGATTGAACTAATGATCAATTTAGAATCAGATTCCCACTGTACCACTTTCAACAGCAGAATTACAGGTATCATTGATGAAAAGTAGAAAATATCCAAATGGATATTCATATGGCATATTCATATTTAATTCTTATGATAAAAATTCTCTCCAACAGTCAATACCTTATTCACATCAGTCATAATTTATTGACAATTTCTATCATAATTTAGAGCTATTTGAATGCAAATTAAACATTATTCCCACCAATAAAAAAATAATACACTACAATACAAAACAATACAAAGCTAAAATAAATTGTTTTGTTGAGGAATCATGTTGTTCTTGAAGTTAAAAGTTTCAGTTTCAAAATTATCCTATTTGAATTTTTTTCCTTAAACTATTAATTCCACTTCAACTTGTTGTTCACCGCATGAGTGTTATATTAAAGTTTCTCTTATAACCAGGTCATTGAATTACAGTATAAGATGACGAGGTAACTTTAATATTTCAGGTTCTGATCTAACTTTGATAAGCTAGGCATAAACTCTCAAATGTATTGTTATTCATCCCATGCTTAGCTCTTGTTGCGAATAACTATGAAGAAAAAGTTAAGTTAAGTACAACGATAAAGCCGTAAGTCATGACTTGAAGTTGAGGTTTTTCCTTAATTCTTATTATATGCCTAACCATAACCTGGAATAAATCATAATCTTTAAAACAAAGATTTTAGTTTCGGCTTAAAACGGGCTGATAAAATGATAGAACAAGAGAACAGATACCTTCGCGTTCATTGGAGAGCTCTACTCCGCTTGTCTCCAATGAAACAAATTGTTCTAATCTCAAGAAAAGGGTCGTGAAATGAGCTGCAATTTTTCGTAGTGTCCCACCAAAGGAACGCTTGTTGAGGAGAAAAAAGTGTGAAAAGTGTCAAGTAGAAGAAAAAAGAAAAGAAAGAGAGGAGTGTCAAGAAGGAGGAGAAATAAAAAAGTGTGCAGATTTATCACCTATGGGAAATGGTGGAAAGTTGGAAAAGCAAACAAAAAGTAGGCCCTAATTATTACGCATTTTACAGCAGTTTTTTAATCATGATTATAATAGAGGCTAATTTTTCATTCATGACTTTCTTCCCATATTACTTCAGTAAGTTGCTTTTAATTTATTCGAAGAAATGCACTATTGGTCTTGCCCTGACAATCGAAAATTTATAATGTGATATATTTTTCACACGTTTCCGAGCCCCTAGCCTAGAACACGAATCTTTTATCTGATTTTGATCTCAAAAGTAGGTCAATTGTTTTTCTACTGTTCATTTATTCTATGTATCAACTGTGTTATTACTGATCAGATGGTTTGAGTCGTATGAATTATTTTCTCTCCTAAGTATAGACTGTGCAAGCAAAGAAGACCCTCTGTCAAGACGAGAAAATAACTCCAGCTCGGTTAATATTGGTTCAAAATGTATAAATTTGGTCCCAAATTGTAGAAAATAATCTGATCTACAATTTGAGAACAAATCAATATTTCTTGAACGAATATTAACCAAGCTGGAGTCATTTTCCTATCTTGTCAGAGGGTCTTCTTCACTTGGACAGACTATAATGTAATTGGCATAATAGAATAGCCACCATTCCATTGTACGCCTTCATAATAGCTCTTTATTCGTAAATTTGTACAATACTTACAATGAATAGTGTAACTGTCACTGTGATTCATAATTATTATAATAGTTATATAACTGAAAATATTATTGTTTCGATCATTATTATGATTTTTATTATGCATTTTCGAATAATTTTCACTTTTATAGTGATTATTTTCCACATCAGAACCACCATTCAGTAGTCCAAAATACTATAAGTTAATTTGTAATCAATTTGGAAACTTCATATATTCGAAGAACAATGATAAAATCTGAACTATGTACCAGAATTCGATCTTTTTTTCATGTATCATTCAAAAGAAATTATAGAAATAGACTATGGATTCTGTAGAATATGCATGTTAAGTTGTGCAGAATTTGAATTTGGACTTGGGAGGAATTATTGTAGCTTACGGTTCACTTCTAGTGGTATTTGTGAGAGTTATTGAAATTTTGAAGATATTACTATGCATGCAACACAAATCAAAATATGTGTCTTTCATTGAATTGGAAAACAAATTCATCAAATTTAAATTATCACTGACGAATTATATTCTCAATATGACCTTATAGCATACACCATTAATCAAAAAATCGAAATAAGTTCCCAAGAATAAATTCTGAGGCATGAATCAAAATGAAGTTCTAAGAATTATTTCTAAGGCTATTTGTATTCAACCTGTATTAATTAGAGGTAAAAGGGTATTTTCATCAAGAAATCCATTAGCGAAATTGATTTGTTTACTGTCGTTAGCGATGTCCTATAGAATTCTTTCCTGTGGGACTTTGAAAAAGGATTTCAAGAAAGGGTCCTGAACTGCTGAACCAGATATAGTCTGTCCAAGTAAAGAAGACCCTCTGGCAAGATGGGAGAACGACTCAAGCTCGGTGAATATTGATTCAAAAATTATCAAAATGATCTCAAATTGTAGGAAACATTCTGATCTACAATTTGAGACCTAATTTATAATTCTTGAACAAATATTGACCGAGCTGGAGTCATTTTCTCATCTTGCCAGAGGGTCCTCCTTTCTTGGACAGACTATAAGAGAGTGAGAATTCAGTCGGGTTGTTTTGTACCAGCTCTTGAGAGGTATTAATTGAACCCTTCAAATGATTGATTCGTGAGAGAATTGATTTGATTTCCTCATGAGTATCCCAATAAAAATTAGATTGAAAAGTAATTAAACATTCTTTAATCGATTTCAACAAAAGATTTCCTTAAACTGTGCTCATTTACAATAGTTATCCTATCACTTGGGGGAATGACACAACTTATTAAGTAATATAACCACTCTAGAGTAAGAACATGTCAAATAAGCTGAGGTTTCAGTTAGGCTGCGGGTGCTAAATAGGAATATATTTTTAAATAGTTTTACATTTATATCATATCATATTATTCGCATATTATACTATAGTATCCCAGATAGCACGTAAGCTTATTTCAAGCTGTAAATTAGGTGGATTTTGAATTAGAAGTTCCAGTTTGATTAAACCAGCCTAATTCAAACTTGTAACAGGCTGTAAGCAATCAAGCTGGAAGTTTTAAACTTGTAACAAGCTGGAATTTTCATTTTTAAAATCAACCTTGAATGTTCCAGCTACAGTCCAGATTGTTTCAAGCTAGAATCAGCCTTTATTCCAGCTTGGAACTTTTAAGCTTGGATGATTAAGCTTGATTCCAGCTTGAACTTTCTAGCTTTGCAAACAGCTTGAAACGTGGTAACTTCTTAACTTGAATCAAGCTGTATTACAGCTTTTAGACTGTAACTTCCAAGCTTGAATCCAGCTTATTGAATGGAACATTCAAGCTGGAAACCAGCTGGGCCCCAGCTGTTTGTGCTATCAGGGATATTGTTTATTATATTGTATATTGTACAATAGTATCAACCCCAAGCCTGAGCCTCTCTTTTTTGACATAATTATTCTTAGCCTAAGCCTAACCTCAGGCCCCACTCTATTGAATACCCTCATGCTTACCATAATGCAAAACCATAACATAATCACATAATTATTCCTGTGATAGACATAGAATTGCACATGAGTGAAATTTGTTTGTACTAATTATTGTTTAAAAATCATCAAAATGAGAAAACTTGCAAAATTTTAAAGGTAGAATTTTCAAGCGGTAGCCGGAGTCTTCTTTACTATATTGATTATTGAGCTTTTAAAAGCCAGAGCGTATCATGTCCGGCTAAGAGCTACTCCACTATAATACACCTGGCTTTTTTCTCAAGTGCCCGGATAAAATAATGTTCCAGGGTCCCAACCCCAGCTTTTGCTCTTAAAATAAGCCGTGAAAATCCTTCTCTACAATTGGGATCTACAAATTGATTCGATCGATCACAACAATAGACTAAGTAGCTTATTATAGGCTATACTAGGACTAAGTATATAGGTATATGCGATAGGATCATATGCGATAGGTATATAGGATCAAGCGCACTTGCGGCTCGTACCCACGAAACAGGCGAAGTGCTCGTATCTTTTACTGTACGGCACTTCACCTATTCCGTGGGCACGAGCCACCAGTGATAATTATTATTGCAGATGCGACCGCTTTTGAGTTGTGTTGGGCGTATCATGACGTCAGAAGCTAGGGGAAGTATCTTAGGTCTAAAAAATTCATGGATAGAATATAGCCTAAGTCCAAACACTTCGTGAAGCGATTACAGATTTCCTATGCAGAAGTTTACAGCACTAGTTGCGACATTAACCTCGATTCACAAACCACGATTTTTCTATGTACTGTTTCTTGTTTTATTTATTAATTTCGCTATGACCTATTCACGATCACTTGAGACAAAATAGACAAACATTTTTGCGTGTATGTATTGGGGGGTTAAGTCTGGCTAAGCAAAGAAGACATTCTGGCAAGTTGGGAAAATGGTCAATAATGGTTCAAAATTTTTAAAAGTATGGAACAGAATGTTTCCTACAATCTGAGATAATATTAATAGTTTTTCAACCAATATTAAGGGGGTTCGCAAAGTCCTATACCTACAATGTTAAAATTTCCAATATTTGGGTACATTTTTCTCAACAACCAGTAAAGATAGAGCTATGAATTTTTTTTTGTTTTGTTCCCCTTTTATTTCTCTATAATTAGACGAAGGCATTTTCCTTTATTACATAAAATAATTTTTTTTAATATTTTTCCAAAATATAAAAAAATTCAAATAATTTTTGATCGAAAAACTTGTTTAATAATTTTCAGCATCAATATTTCTCAATAATCCCATGTTAAAATATAGATATCTCCAGTATGCATCAAACCGCGTTGAGTTTGTTGGAATATCTTCAATGGTTGCTGAGAAAAATGTACCTTAGTGTGAAAAATAAGATTTTGAGAAAAACGCATTTAAACTCACATGACTTGGATCAATGCATTCCAGCAGCATATGAAGGATTGTCTGCATCCTCGGTGGCAGCATACTCATCTTCTAGTAATTTCCTGGCATTACTGATGTTCTTCCTGCACTTCTGTTGTATCTCCTCAATTTTTTTGTCAGCAAACTTTATTCTTGCCATATCCTGTTCCCGTAGTCCATGTATGCAATAGTACCCAGGCTTCAATCCAAGTTTTTTAAAAACTCTACATTTGGATAGGTTTCCAATATTATATGCACTGACAGCATCGTACACTCCTAGTTTGAGAGTCTGCAGTGAAACAAAGATATTTTTTGGAATCCTCTGCCATATAACACTGTTGAGTGACTCACTGACATTTTGAGTTCCTCCATGTGAGCACTTAGCAAGCAAAATCGGATTTGATAAGTCTTGAAATATCGGTTTCACAGCTTTCATAATGTCTGAGGGTAGATGTGTGTGCTTATCATGGTCATATGGTTTTCCTTCTATTATTGACTTCCTATATTTGCACCAGGTACCGGCTTCACTTGGGCAAAGTTCATGTGTTGGGTTTTCATTAGAAGATGACAGATGAAAATATGAAGCCCATATGGCTGTCTTCATGTCTTGTACACTTGTCAGATTTCTTCTTATGGATAGACCATAATATGTTTGAATCTCATTGATTCTTGAATCAGTCAACCTTCTGTGTCCACCTATTGTTTTTCCATCAGATAATTTTTCTTTACCCAGTTTTGATTTCAATGTTCGCAGACGAGAACCCATTCGTTTTTGGACATGGTTGATGCACTCTAATTTTTCTATTTGTATGTCTGGACCATAAGGATTACTATTTGCTACAGTCGTGTAGGCCTTACTGTCCCCATCCCCTAAATAATACTTGTAACAAACATTGTTCAAATTTACTGACCGTTCAAACATTTGTCTTACACCTTCAACCTCCATCCCACCACTTGTGCCTGAGTAGTTGGCAAAACACTTATCATCATCATGAATATTCTTCAATTTATCTTTACATCTGCAATATTTGGATAGTATGCTCACATCCATAACCTTCCCAGTCCCAACACTTATTGCAGAAACTACTCCATTCATTGATGCATACCCTCGTTTTTGCCAGGTACCATCAAAAACAGCAGCAATATTATTATCACCATCATTATGCACTACTGCCTCTTCTGCTGCCTCTTTCATTGTTTCAGAACAAACATCTTTGACCACAGAGCCCAGAATATTATTATAAAAATTAAATCTGGCTGGTTTGGGAAGATTCATAACATTGCAGAAAGTGACAGCTGCACTTTCACCTCTCCCAATAGAGCGCATGGCATACACAAAACGAACATTGATGTCATCAATATTTCTATCATTATAACTACCAATATCAGTATTTTTTGTTGTTGAAGATTTCTTACAATTATCACATTCTAATATAATATCACAAGCAAGTCCCTTTTTCCTGTCTATATACAAATTCAATTGACCATGACAATTTGAGCACACACCAACTGCACCAATGAGTTCATTCACTAAATTAAAATTCACAATATCATAAACAAATGAGTCACTATAATTATTATATTCTTCTAAAGTATCACCTAGCTTGACAGAAGACCTACTACTTTTATCATCCCTACTTGTTGAAGATGTAGGCCTACTAGTACTGGGTGTTGATAAAAGTTCAATGCTTTCAGGAGTGATACTAATTATTTTAGGTTTCCCAACGTTTTTTCGTTTTTTAAATACTTTACAAACTCTCGGCATCACGAAATAATACTTCACAGAATAATACTTCACAAAATAATAATTCACAAAATAATACTTCACGAAATAATAAAACTTTGTAATCACCAATACTTGGTTAGATGGTTAGAGCAAACATAACCTTTATGACAGATATCAATAAAAACACATGTTCACAAACTCACAATCTTGAACAGTTTGTGCCAATGCTAGCCAACCTAACAAAAACTAATACAGCATTGGCATTATAATGTGGAAAAACATTATAAAATTTCCGAAAATGTCGACGAAAAATTATCAGTACACACATTTTTCAGTGCAGAGGTTTGGAAAATTAATTTTTATTCATCAAAACAAAGCTCAAACAGCTACTTATTATATATCATTGTCATCAGAAAGACCGGGAGAATTCAAAAATGTAAAAAAACGAAAATCCAATTTTTGACCAAAATCGACTTTGCGAACCCCCTTAGGGCATGCTGCAAATTTTGTCAACACCTGTGAAGATGTTCCCGACTCGTTCAAATTTCTAATAAGAATCATGCAATAATATAGTTCTAAATTCGAGTAATTTTGTACAATCAAAAGAAAATTTTCATCCTTCCAATTTTGAAATAATGATGATAAGAATTTTTTTGCCCAGATTCCAATTAAAATTACGCCATAATTTAGTACTCAATTTCGTATCAATTGAACCACCAAACAAAAAATTTTACCCCTTCTCATTTTAGGGCAGGAGTGATTGAAAAGGTGACTGGACCCCATCCTGTGCCAAATACCAAAACAAAGCTAGAATTTATTATTATTTTTATGATAGAAAATCAGCTGGTGCGGCCTGACAAGCATAAAAGTGCTGCAAATATTTGCTGCAAACAAATAGGTCACGATTCATTTTTCTCAGCAGCAGCTAGTTGAGATTTCAGTTTCATTTCAGACAGCTGCGTAATGGCGAGAGATGCGTAGGGGAGTACGTTAGGCGATATCAGCTGATTTTCTATCATTGAAATAATATTGTACAAAACATTGAATAAATTCAAAACTCTAGCTTTGTTTTGGTATTTGGCTCAGGATGGGATCCAGTTACCTCTTTTCAATGACTTCTACCCGAAAATGGGAATGGGTAGAAATTTTTTGTTTGGTGGTTCAATTGATACGAAATTGAGTACTAAATTATGGCGTAATTTTAATTGGAATCTGGACAAAAACAATTTTCTATCATCATTATTTCAAAATTGAGAAGGGATGAAAAATTTCTTTTGATTGTACAAAATTACTCAAATTTAGAACGTTATTATGGCATGATTTTTATTAAAATTTGAACGAGTCGGGAACATCTTCACAGGTGTTGACAAAATTTGCAGCAAAAAGCTGCCCATGTGGCCGTAGCCTTAACCGAGCTGAAGTAATTTTTCAACCTTGCCAGAATGTTTTCTTCGCTTGGGTAGACTATACCTTATCCACCACAACCCGTAACCAATAAACGACGTAGAATAGAAACGTCATAGCATTGGAGATGCTTATGTTTTTTGTTTTTGGTCGAATTTTCTAATTCGGGACTGTATCGTATGGTTGCTATACTTTGTCATTGCAAAAGTAGCCGCCTTGTTTATTTACTTTGTGGGTTAGTTCAGATTGAACAGGACATGACAAACATGAAGTATCTCTGCACACATGATTATGTTTACCAAGCTTCATTCAATCTATAAGAGTTCATGAAGAAAATAAAGTCCACAAATCGTGTTTCTCGGACGGAATTTTGGTCCGAACTGTTCTAAGAGAAAGAGTACAATATTGTTCTCTATTATAATTGTAGTTATATCGACGTTTCATGAATATTGTAAAACTATTTTTATAAGATGTACTCCTCAACTTTATTGTAAGGGTCCTCATCCACCAGCAGTCTCTATCCAAGGCTAGTAAATCTTTCCAGGTGGGATATTTGCCTGGAAATTATGGTTCACAAATCTGACGTCACTAATTTTCTACAGTGTCGCACTCTAGCGCCCAAAATGAAATGCACAGCTGATGGAAATGTAAACATAACCTATTTTCGTTAGTGTTGAAGAATATTATTGTTGTAATTTATTCTGATGAGCAGGGCCGTAGACAGACGGGTTTTCACGGGTCATTTGCCCGGGGCCCGGGATCATAAACTGTTGGCAGGGGCCCGGAAAAATTAGGTTAAAAAAACTTTTTAATCAATCGTACAAGTTCATAACGATTAGCCCATGAAAATTATATTTTTTTCAACTAGCATTGAATTAAACTTGATTTCTTGATCTACTCAACGACTAATTGTTTTAAACATACCATACATTTCTAAAAAGTGGAATAAATTTCAAAACACCATATATTGAATATTAAAAAATAATAATATTCCTATTTATGGCCGGAATTACACGATAATAGTTCTATGATCATATCTGATCATAAGGAAAGAGATGAAAATATGATTTCGTATTTTCATCTCTTTCCATATTATCAGATATGATCATAGAACTATTATCCTGTTAATACCGGCCTATTCAGGCCCAGTCAGTCCGTCCCGAGTGGTAACCTGGCAGTCTCCAAGAGCCCATGATCTAAGGCCCCAGAAAGTTGTCATTATTGCTAATTGTATTATTACAGACATGACCCCAGCAAATTGTATTATTGGTTCTATAAAAAAACAGCTACAAAACATTGCCCAGATTTGCTAAAAACGTTCCAGTTCAAGTGTGATTTTTGGAAATTTTTCCGTGGGAGGATGTTACCTTCTTGTTTCAACTCTTTTGAAAATAGGACGTATAAAATCGAAAACATGGGAACATTTTATATAAATCTGCTATGAGGGGCCCGGTCAGGCGATTCTGCCCGGGGCCCGTAATTCCTGTCTACGGCCCTGCTGATGAGTTGAGAACATCACAATTAACAAGGAAATAATATTTTTGAGTTGTCCTAGTTGTTTTGTAGTAAAATATGATTATTTTCATATTTATAATCGTAATCGCATAGTTTGAACCCACCAAAGCTTACTTTTTTCTCAACGAGAGCACCAGCTTCTCGAATCTTTGGCCCCAATTTATGACAACAATAGCATATCGTTCTAATATCACAGCATTATTCATCATTATTCGTCTGTAATAATACTGAATAAAATAATTCATAATTTTTACATATTTTCACAATTATTTTCATAGAAATTGAGCTTTTTACGTGCGTAGTTGCGATTTTTGATCGCCATTTCTGAGATTTGGGTAAGATTTAGACAATCGCCGCCGTTAAACTTTTTCTCAAGAATCCGACTCTCTTCAACTTGATTCCTCATCCAGTTATAACCATTATTGTTGAAAAAAGTTGCGTTTTTCAGCATATTTCCCTAATTATCTCACTAGCAGTTCAAGTTACAATCTTGAAACTGGTTTCATTGGATTCCTTAGTAATTTTACATAGGAATTGATTATTTTAGAACCTCACTGAAGTCTCTAAAAATGAGAAAAAATGATATTTTTTGAGAAATCTCAATTTTCCGCCATTTTTATCTCGGTAACAAAGCGTTTTTGGGGCCTGGTCCCATTGAACTTTTTTATCTACTTGGTGTAAGGAATCACCCTGAGAAGTATAGCATATTCCTCCTGAAACACCCTGTATAAGATAGTCACTGCAGGACATACCAGTAACAAATCTTCCCTTTCCTCAATACTTTTTCCTTGAGGGTGATGCCCACATGGGCTCTTGGGCCTGTACGTGGGTAATGGGAAGGATGATGATGAGATATTAAGGTGGGTTCCGAACCACCGGGAAGCGGTTTTTGAGGCTCATAAATTGAATTCAGAGGAACCGGTCACCAGTACAATGGTGCTGGCAGAGGCACGTCGCTTATCTAATATCACCGATTAGACGCTCTCTATCACTGGGACAAACCGCTTCCAAAACTTCTCTTCTGTGAATACGTTCCGATTATATATCGCATAATGGACAGATTTAGTATGGAACGATCATTAATAAATAGATTGGCTGTACTCCTGTAATCCAAATGTTAGTGCTACTAAAATTCAGTACCATTAGCTACTAAATTCATTAATGATTTAAATTCAGGTGTTGGGATTGAATTTCAGTTGTTGACATTAAATTTTAGGTGTTGAGATTACGTGTGTAATGTAAGTTGATAGAACAATACAAATTTATAGATAGTGGATCGAATATATAGTTATATTGAGTATGGAGAGATCATGAATAGATAGATGAAGAGTATAATCCAAGTTCATGCTACAACACGTTTGGGAAAACGGATTTGCAACACTGGCGGCTCGTGACCACGAAACAGGTGAAGTGATGTTCATTGAAGATACGGGCACTTCACCTATTTCATGGGTACGAGCCGCCAGTTACTTGCAACAGTTTCAAATCAGCTGCAGCCCAGTGTTACAAACTACTCTGAAAAACAAACAA
The DNA here is from genome assembly GCA_017141385.1 of Sogatella furcifera. Taxonomy (NCBI): domain Eukaryota; kingdom Metazoa; phylum Arthropoda; class Insecta; order Hemiptera; family Delphacidae; genus Sogatella; species Sogatella furcifera. The sequence continues at coordinate 1,862,523 of CM029550.1, read as the reverse complement.
TCAATGACTATTGTAATAGTCTGTCCAAGCAAAGAAGACGTTCTGGCAAGATGGGAAAACGACTCCAGCTCGGGCAATATTGGTTCAAAAACTATCAATTTTGTCTCAAATTGTAGAAACTATTTCGATCTACAATTTGAGACGAAATCTATGATTTTTGAACCAATATTGACCGAGCTGGAGTAGTCTCCCCCATCTTTCCAGAATGCCTTCTTGGAAAGACTCCAGCTGGGTAACCAATCAATCGAATGGAAACCAGACTAGAGTTCATTACAAGCGTTTAGATAACGGATGTAACCCACGCATGCTAATGAACGGATAAATAGAGATTGCTAGTGAGCGTAAAGTGAGTTCTAAACGTTGAAAGGGTGGAGCTGGTATCAACCCTAAACTAGTTCACTGTACAGTCTGGTACAGCAAAGAAGACATTCTGGCAAGATGGAGAATGACTCTAGCTCGGTCAATATTAATTTATAACTTATAAGTTTGGTCCCAAATTGTAGAAAACATTCCGATCTACAATTCGAAAACAAATTTATAAGTTTTGAACCAATATTGATCGAATTGTAGTTATTTTTCCAACTTGCCAGAATGTCTTCTTTGCACGACCAGACTATACTACTGTTACGTTTGAGACTGATTGCTGACTGACTTTTCGCCTATTGCAGCTAATTGAGTGTGGATTTGAAATCAGTTGAGGTTACTCTTTACTCTAGAATCAAGCTGTCTATATGGAGATCTGAGTTTACTTTTACTCTAGAATTAAGCTCTCCATAATATTCTGTCCACGGAGTGTTTGGACTTAGCCTATACTCTATCCATGAATTTTTTAGACCTAAGATACTTCCCCTACGTTCTGACGTCACGACACGCCCAACCCAACTCAAAAGCGGTCGCATCTGCAATAATAATTATCACTGGCGGCTCGTGCCCACGGAATAGGTGAAGTGCTGTATAATAAAAGATACGGGCACTTCACCTGTTTCATGGGTAAGAGCCGCCAGTGATAATTATACAATTCCGTCTTGTGCAACGGAAATATTATCCATTGGATTTAGAAATTTAGAACTTATTCATCCTCAAAATATTGATGATTTTTAAATGAATTGTTGATTAGCATTAATCAAGGTACATTTTTCCAACATAGTAACTTTCATTATCAATATCACTAACTAGTAATTTATAACATTTATATAATATAACAGTAACAGTAATTATTTGTTTATTGGCAATTAATTAATCATAAAGGAGACAAAATTCAAGTCAGTACATGGTAGGTGGTTTCCTAATAAAACAAGATCTCCTCTCTTATTTGTACTTCATGAGCTTTTCAGAGAGTCCTTCAACTCTTTTAATTAATTATTATTCCTTTTTGAAGTGTTTATATTTTATCCACTGACAGGAATTTGTAAGAACATTTTCCCACCAACAACTTGAATCCAACAGTAATTATTTTCTCTGCATTGACTTATTCATCATCTTGAATTGATCAATTGAAAAACCGCGATGAATTTGAGCTGAGAAAAGCCCGGCTCTTAATTCGTTGCTGGAGCTGACCAGACACACTTCACACACACTTTCATACTTTTAAAGTCATTTTCAAGTAAATTTCCCTATTAAGTAGGCCTATAAGTTACACTATACAGAAGTAGCCCTAATAACAAAAGAGTAGACAGACATCTATAATATAGTTATGTGAATAGATTTGTGATGGTTAGAGCAGCGCAACTAGAGCTGGGCAGCCCTAGCAGCGGATTAAGAGCCGGGCAGCTCAAGCCGCCGTACATTTAAATTCAATTCTATTGGTGGCTGACCACCTCACACTACTCAATGTGAGCTGAGAAACGCCCCTCTTCAATTCAATTCTATTGGTGGCTGACAACTCCCTCCACTCTGTCGATCAATCACAAGCCAGTACAAGTCCACGCCCACAACGCCCTCTCATTGGCTGATGCCATTACGTCATCATGGTCTAGCATAGGCTGAGTTTGAAGGCGTGTCTAATAGGAGTCGGAGCGAGTCACCCTATTGCTACTGCGATCTGCTGGCTGAATTCGGAACTAATTTATTTCAAATCTTTTCTCAAGAGAGTTGAGGAGAGCGGTGAAAATGGCTACAATATTTGATTTTCTTCAAGTCTCCAATTTTTGTTAGAAGATTTATGATGATTCCCAATACATTTTCCTGTAAATAATTTGAACTTTTTTCCCTTATGTTCTTTCATTTACTGGGTATTGGTCTCTCGGTGAGGGTGATCTATCAGTGAACGTGATGTTAAGTCACGAACACTGTGGACTGCTCGTGGATGGGTGACCAGTTTTTGGCTAAGTACACATTGGCGAGGTGGAACTACCCGTAAGGGTCTTTCCACCATTAAAAGATATAAGGATATATTATATATCAAGCAAATAAATAGAAATAATCGATTAATAATTATTTAAAAACTGAATAATCAATAAATCGCTAAATTTTTTCCGTTTATTAGCATAGTACCTAGTACAGTATTTTCATTTCCAACTTATTCCAACCAGAAATATCCAAGCATCATTTTTAAGTGCTCTCGATGATAAAGTACTGTACAATGTTACAGTTTTGCTCAATGTAGGACATACATACTTTTTTATTACTTACTTTTTATTGATTTCTATTACGCTTTTGCTTATCACATATTACATGTCTGAATACATGAGAATACATAAAAATACAAAACAATACATTGGAATAAGAAAGTTACAACATTCTCGTTGTGGTCACCAATATTGTAACTGAATCTGGTCATCAACATCAACCTATGAATAGTGCAGCTGAGAAGACACCCGTCACCATATACTTTACATTGTGATGGCGTGTCTTCTCAGCTTGTGAACTATAACAACCTTACACATTGGCGGCTCGTGCCCATGAAACAGGTGAAGTGCTGTACAGTAAAAAATACGGACACTTCACCTGTTTCGTGGGTACGAGCCGCCAGTGCCAAGCTTACTCTCGTGTTCGTGCTTACAGTCTCAAGAGAGAGCTCACTTTAATGGATTCTAAATACTTGAATCCATTCAGGCGACATCTATAATATACTTCAATAGATTTAAATTCCGTACTCAAATACATTGTATTCACCAACTTCTGCGAGCCAAGTCGTAACGGGAGTTGCATCAGTTACTTTATAGCTACAAAACTGATTAGTGTGTAGAATCAATTGATGTAGTTTCAGTATTGGGATCCATTGTATACCCCAACTTATATGTTATACGTAAATATGGAGGCTATATCTGTTAGTGTACGTATATAAGAGTACAGCAAGTGTTCCAAAGTTCCAGCTAAAGTCTGTCCAAGCAAAGAAGACATTCTGGCAAGATGGGAAAATTACTCCAGGTCGGTCAATATAGATTCTAAAATTATGAATCAGGTTTCAAATTGTAGATCAGAATGTTTTCTACAATTTGAGTCCAAATTGATGGGGTTTGAACCAATTTTCATCGATCTGGAGCCATTTTCTCATCTTGCCAGAATGTCTTCTTTGCTTGGACAGCCTGTACATTCCAATTACATTGTCGGTCCCCTAAGATCAAGGAATGTTGTCTCTTGACTGATTTAGTGACTGTTTTGGGGCGGTTTGGCCACAAGATAATGCCGATTGGATTGTTATTCTGTTAGTGGAGCTCATAAACTTAGAGACGGGAAGGGGGAATAAGGGAGAGTAGAGAGAGAGAGAGAGAGAGAGAGTGAGTGAGAGAGGAGAAAAAAGGAGAAGAAAAGCTTTCAGTGGAATTCAAGAGGACAGATTCGATTACTTGTAGTTCATTAATTTGTCAACAGGTGTCAGTGACATACTCTGGTTGATCAAAGAAGACATTCTGGAAAGATGAGAAAATTACTCCAGCTCGGCCAATATTGATTCAAAAATTATAAATTTGATCACAAATTGTAGAAACAATTTTGCTCTACAATTTGAGACCAGCATGATGATCTTTGAACCAATATTGACCGAGCTGCAGTCATTTCCCCGTCTTGTCAGAATGTCTTCCCTGCTTGGACATTGCTTGTAATTGGTTTGCTTTACTGTTGTATACAACACAACCCAAAGGCATTGTTCTGTATACCTATATAGCAGGCTATACAGTCACTGCACTTCGCTTCCTTTCCCAGAGTTCGATTTATGTGGTCTACTGCTGTAATTTAACACAGTCTATCTTTTATCGAAAACATGCTACACAGTAGCTATAAAACAGCTGATAGCTACTGTAAAGTAGCTAAGTAGTAGTCGAGTGGATGCGACATTTAAGCTACTTTTTTCATTAGTTTTTAATACAGCAACTATAGTCTGTTCAAGCGAAGAAGACACTCTGGCAAGATGGGAAAATGACTCGTGCTCGGTCAATATTGGTTCAAAAATCATTATTTTGGTCTTAAATTGTGGATCAGAATGTTTCCTACAATTTGAGACTCAATTTTCAATTTTTGAACCAATATTGACCGAGCTGGAGTCATTCTCACATCTTGCCAGAATGTCTTCTCTGCTTCGAGAAACTATACCTCTGTTTTGACGTCATGTGAATTTGAGTCTTCAAAACAACATTTTAGCCAAAGAAAACAGGCCGTGATTCTCCAATAATTGCTTAAATAATGAGATGAAAACACGTCATGACGTCATGATCTCTTTTATTTCTGCAATCCTGCTATCTGGGTCCACATCAACTGACAGTTCGATCGTTTACAGCTGATCGTCAATAAGATTCAACTTTTCACCTATGGTGACATAGGCTATTATTATTACTACTACTATTATATCATTATCAGTTGGTTGACATGATCAATTGAACAACTCTGATAATAATAATAATAATAATAACTAGCCGGCAGGCTCGCTTCGCTCGCCTTCTCCGCCTAGCCAGGGGGCTCCGCCCCCAGGACCCCCAACAGTATAGGCAGTGTAAGTGAGTCAAACAGACTCGCTTCGCTCGCCTGCAAATTCCGTTCAGAAGGGATTCAAAATATTTTGAGCACAGCATTTCTACATCTAATCTGGATCTGTTTACCTGATTTCAACATTTCATGCCAATTTGTTCTAGAAAAAATCTTAGAAAAACTTCGAAAATTCCAAAATATAGTAAAACGCTGATATTGAGCGTAACCTTGGGAAGTATATCGAACATAGTTTGAAACTTAATTCATTATCTCCTAAATTAGTTCATCTATAATCTCGCTGAACCAATGAATTTACAGTTAGGATTGGTCGTATCCAGGCGGAAGATATGCAACCCGCAACACATCTACAATTCTGAAAACCTGATTACTGGCGTAATCTTGAACGGATTGCAAAAATATTTTAACACAACATTTCTAGACCTTATCTGAACCTGCCCACCAAATATCAACATTTTCTACCGTTTGGTTCTCGAAAAAATTGAGAAAACGTTGAAAAACTATAGAAAAACTAAAATATTTGGCGTATCCTTGAAAAGTTTTTAAAATCCGTTCTTAGCGCGCGTCTAAACGTCCAATAGAACATGCCTGCCAAATTTGAACGCATTCGGTTCAGTGGATTTTTAGTTCTGGTGATGAATGAATGAATGAATGAATCAGTGTCATTTCGCTTTTATAAATAGAGATAATAATAATAATAATAAGAAGAAGAAGAAGAAGAAGAAGAAGAAGAAGAAGAAGAAGAAGAAGAAGAAGAAGAAGAAGAAGAAGAGAAAGAAGAAGAATAAAAAGAAGAGAAAGAAGAAGAAGAAGAAGAAGAAGAAGAAGAAGAAGAAGAAGAAGAAGAAGAAGAAGAAGAAGAAGAGTAAGAAGAAGAAGAAAAAAACTAACTTCAAAAAATGCGCTGTTGTACAGTTACTAAGGTAATGATTTCCCTTTCATTATTGTATATACCTAATATTAATCTTGAATTTTGAATAATGGATTTGATAGGCCTATAGAATGTCACTTTCTCTTAAACATTCAAATTGGGTCTAATTCAGCTTTATACTATTCATCTACTAGCTAGCAGACTCACTTCGCTCGCCTCATATGTTTTACCAGGAAGCGGAGTCCTATAGCTGTCAGCAAATATTTGGACAAACAGGCTCGCTTCGCTCGCCTGCAAATTCCATCTAAGCGGATTTGTTTTTTTTCATCCAAGATACTACCCAACCTGATCTTTCATACATGCTTCACTATCTTGTTTCATTACAAAATGTAAAGTTCAAAGTATGAAGCTCTAAGATAAGAACATGGGAACTCTCTCAAATTGAAAAAACTTTTAAACCTGTAAATCTCCGTGGATCATTCAAGGAATACCACAATTTCCTATCGAGGATAATATATTGAGGTTATTTTGTCGGTGGAACATCCTTTTAGGACTCCCCACCAAATATGCCATACGCTAATCTATAACTATAAAAGCGAAATGGCACTGACTGACTTACTGACTGACTGACATTCATTCATTCATTCATTCATTCATCACCAGAACTAAAAATCCACCAAACCGAATGAGTACAAATTTTGCAGGCATGTTCAGTTGGACGTTTAGAAGCGCGCTAAGAACGAATTTTAGGAACTTTTCAAAAATACGCCAAATATTTTAATTTTTCTATAGTTTTTCGACGATTTCTGATTTTTTTCGAGAACCAATCGCAAGAAAATGTTGATATTTGGTGGGCAGGTTCAGATAAGGTCTAGGAATGTTGTGTTGAAATATTTTTGAAATCCGTTCAAGATTACACCAGTAATCAGAGTTTCAAAATTGTAGATGTGTTGCGGGTTGCATATCTTCCGCCTTGATACGACCAATCCTTAGTGTGGATTAAATGGTTCAGAGAGATTATAGATGGAGTAATTTAGTAGATATTGAATCAAGTTTCAACCTATGTCCGATATACTTCCCAAGGTTACGCTCAATATTAGCGTTTTACTATTTTTCTGTTTTTTTTTTTAGTTTTTCTTAGATTTTTCAAGAACCAATTGGCAGATAATGTTGAAATTTGCTATACAGGTCCAAATTAGGTCAAGAAATGCTGTGTTCAATAAATTTCGAATCCCTTCTGAACGGAATGTTTGTCTCAGCTGACACTGGCAGTGGTTATTTTTAGGCGAGCGAAGCGAGCCTGTTTGACCCACTGTCAGCACTGGCAGGGGCCCAGGGGGCGGAGCCCCCTAGCTAGATGGAGAAGGCGAGCCTGCCGGCTAGTAATAATAATAATGGGAATATAAATAAGCTTCAACTAAACCGGTGTATGAAGTTTGAAAATTTAGCAGTTTCTGCATAATATCTCCAATCTCAAAAAACTGGACGAACTATCTCTCTGATCTGCAAAAGAAGTGTAGAAAAATTTATTATTGAACAACAAGACAACAGCAGTTTTTACCTAGGCTAATATGCTCCAATTTGCAAAAACGTTTAGGAATATTAAATATCTATTTTTAAAACAAGAAATAGTAATAGTCAAATTATTGACCTAATTCATTATATTAATTAATTTTCATTATATCAATAGTTCTTGAAAATATAGAATAGCTTATCGAAAAAGCAAAGTATAATTGCAAAAACTTCTATACCGGACGCAATTTGAGAATTGTTTTTAAATCCTTCAAACAAGCTTTCTAGTTGTATATTACCGTTGATTCTACCTTTTTCTAGAATTATTCCTAGTGGAATTCATCTAGGTATATAAAGTATAAAGTATCAATATTCAATTTTTCAACTACTTTGCGAATCTTGAAATACGTACTGTATTTTTAATAAAAATTTTGCACAGCTTAAGAATTTCAAAATTAGAATTTAGAGTAACTTCCTTCAAAGGAAACTGGAGTGTGAGAAGAAATTGAACTAAGGCTTCGTAAAAGCATTCCAGGAATGCATTTATCTTCGAAACATTTCTAAGAAACAAAGTCTTGAACATGTTTCTGAGAAATCGTTTCTCTGAAGATTTCTGAGACAAGTAGACAGCCAAAGGCTAAAAAGTGACATTGAAATCGATGAAGCCAGTTTGAAAAGTATAGTTTGACCAAGCAAAGAAGACATTCTGGCATAAGATGAGAAACTGACTCTAGCTAAATCAATATTGATTAAAAAATTATAAATTTGATCTTTAATTGTAGGAAATATTCTGATCTTCAATTTGAGACCATATTTATAACTTTTGAATCAATATTGATCGAGCTGGAGTCATTTTCCCATTTCGCCAGAATGTCTTCTGTTTGAACACATACTATAGTCTGTCCAAACAAAGAAGACCCTCTGGCAAGATAAGAAAATGACTTTAGCCAGGTCAATATTGGTTGAAAAATTACAAATTTGATCTTAAACTGTTGGGAACGTTCTGATCTTCAATTTAAGACAATATTTATAACTTTTGAGTCAATATTGACCGAGCTGGAGTCATTTTCCCATCTCGCCATAATGTCTTTTTTGCTTGAACATACTATACTAGTACAAATTGCAGTTGTGCTTGAGAAAAGTGAAATTGGAAAACCGTTCTAGAACATACATCATCCGGAAAAAAGTCTGTGTCCGTTTCAGAGACTGGTGTATTGACAAACACTTTGTAGCTTAGAATATGTCAATGGTTCAAGCTTACTGTGGGCTTCTGTATTATAGTCTCTCCAAGCGAAGAAGACATTCTGGCAAGATGGGTAAATGACTCCAGCTCGGTCAATTTTGATTTAAAAACTATAAATTTGGTCTCAATTTTTAGAGCGAAATATTTTCCACAATTTTAGACCAATTTTAAAATTTTTAAACCAATGTTGACGGAGCTTAAGTCATTTCACCATCTTGCCAGAATGTCTTCTTTACTTTCTCAGACTACATCAAGATATCATTTATTTCTACAAAGTAATATTTCACTTTGAACTTTGTTCATCGTGCAGAACATTTTTCTTCCATCTATGACAAGCACAATTTGAGCAGATTTAATATTGATTTTAAGTTGGGTGTTGATATTGGTGATAAGTATTATAGATAGAAAGTTTCATTTCTCAGAACTCTTGGTGATATTTCTGAGTTTTGATGATACTAAATATGAATAGACCAGGAATACATCTTCAAATAACTCAATCATGAGCTATTCAAAACCCATAACCTTTAGCCTATATTGACGTTGTTATTATACCCAGTGTATTGTCTGATAATAAATTATTTGATTTGATTCCATTTAGCCTATATAGCTTCTCTGTGTTTCCTCAGGGTTACTTTTATCACTGTCAAGGGTTTTGACAATTATTTAAAATGAAAAAAACAGCTTCTCTGTGCTATAAGTTTAATTGATTCAATCATAAGTTACATTAAACATTCACAACATTGAGTTCGGAATGCAGTCTAGAATTATGATGAAATAATATTAATATTGAAACTATTGAGTACCCTACTCATTACTCACGGTTCATTCCTTTTTCAAATTTCTCAAAGAAACCCTTTTATTCCAAATTCTGAACTTCTCTGTTAACTGTTAATGATTTTGCTCCCATTGGATAGTGGTTATATATCCATAGAATATAGAAAACATTAATTAGACTTCATTGTTTATGTTTTCGTCAAATAAGTTTATGGACTGTATTCTCTCGAATAAAAGGAATGAGTAATAATTTCTATTCTATTCTCTCTGGTTCCATCGTAATAGTTTCATCTTCTCTTCATCTATTCGTTTCCAATTAATTCATTCACATTCAGTTTATTATTCCTCACTGGCGGCTCGTGCTCATGAAGCAGGTGAAGTGCTGTACAGTGAGAGATACGGATACTTCACCTGTTTCGTGGGTACGAGCCGCCTGTGTTATTCCTACATTTAATTTCTACCACGTTTTCGATCAAGATGATGTAGTCTGTCCAAGCAAAGAAGACTCTCTGGTAAGATGGGAAAATGACGCAAGATTGGTCAATATTTGTTCAAGAATTATAACTCTGGTCTCAAGAGTAGATCATATTGTTTCCTACGATTTGAGATCAAATTGATGATTTTTGAACCAAAATTGACCCACCTTGAGTCATTTTCCCATCTTGCCAGAGGGTCTTCTTTGCTTGGACAGACTATACCACTGGCGAGCCGATAGAGCTGCTAGAGGGGAGGGGCTAGCTTGTCTGAGCCAATGGCAGACGTTCACTGCGATTGGCTCAAGAAACTACCAATAGCGGTGCTTGACCATGAGTATAGATATAGAGCTCACCAGAGACTGCTCACCAATATTCAATTTATCAATATAGGTTACAAATTTATTTATTGTTTATATAATACTAGCCGGCAGGCTCGCTTCGCTTGCCTTCACCGCCTAGCCAGGGGGGTCCGCCCCCTTGACCCCAGACAGTATCAGCAGTGCCAGTGTGTCAAACAGGCTCACTTCGCTCGCCTGCATAACCTCTGTCAGTGCAAGCTGAGAAAAACAGGCTCACTTTGATCGCCGGCAAATTCCATTAGAATAGATTTGCTTTGATCATCATTCATCAATTAACAGGGTTCTTCTAGATAATTGTTCTGAATTAGTTGTTCTATTACCTCAGCTCAACCTGGTATATGATTTGAACGTATTAAGTTCAGTAGTTTCCGTGAAATAAACTAAAGTGCAGATTCCAAACATTTGAAAACTTCATTACAGGCGTAACCTCGGCAGGGTATTGAAATTTTATTGAGCACAGAATTTCTGGACCTAATCTGGACCTGTTCACCAAATTTCAACATTATCTGCTCGACATTAATTGGTTCTCGAAAAATCTAAGAAAAACTCCAAAAATAGTAAAACGCTAATATTGAGCGTAACCTTGGGAAGTATATCGGACATAGTTTGAAACTTGATTCAATATCTTCCAAATTAGTTCATCTATAATCTCGCTGAACTATTGAATTTACAGTTGGGATTGGTCGTATCAAGGCGGAAGATATTCAACCCGCAATACATCTATAATTTTGAAAACCTGATTACTGGCGTAATGTTGAAAGGATTTCAAAAATATTTCAACACAACATTTCTAGACCTTATCTGAACCTGCCCACCAAATACAAACATTTTCTACCGATTAGTTCTCGAAAAAATGGAGAAAATGCTGAAAAACTAAAATGTTAGGAACATCCTTGAAAAGTTTTTGAAATTCGTTCTTAGCGAGCGTCTAAAGGTCCAACTGAACATGCCTGCCAAATTTGAACGCATTCGGTTCAGTTTAGTTCTGGTGATGAATGAATGAATCAGTCAGTGCCATTTCGCTCTTATATATAGAGATTTATTTATTTTACATAAACATAGATTATATATATTTTTTTCAATGTAAACCTTATGGAAATATGGAATGTAGCAAGTCTACGTACCATGTGATCGGGATATCCAATCAAAATTCAAACATCCATTGTAAACTCTATGATTATTACAGTCTCTATAATAGGACCCATGATAGGTTGAAACAATGACAGTAGCAAGACTGCCGTTTGGTATAGTCTGTCCAAGCAAAGAAGACCCTCTGGCAAGATGGGAAAATGACTCCAGCTTGGTTAATATTTGTTCAAAAATTATAATATGAATGTGGTATTAATAGAACATCAAACTGTTACCCACAATTTCAGATCAAATTGATAATTTTGAAGCAATATTGACCAAGCGTGAGTCATTTTCTCATCTTGCCAGATGGTCTTCTTTGATTGGACAGGCTATAACTCATCAGTCAGTCAGTATTAGAGCAGTCGCATGATTACATGATTGTCTTACTGGCCTTTAATGAAAGCCTCCTCACTTCAACAATGCGTTATGTGTGGTGATAATACCACTTGGCGGCCCGTGCCCCTCGAAACATGTGAAGTTCCGTATCTTTTACTGTACAGCACTTCACCTGTATCGTAGGCACGAGCCGCCAGTAGATGATACACGTATCAAAATGAATGATCGGATTGAAATTCCTTGAAATATTGTTGAAAAAATACTTTTCAACTTTATAATTTGTTTGTTTGCTGTGATACATGTATCATCTTGAATGTATAGTCTTGGACACTGGCTGCTCGTACCCAAGAAACAGGTGAAGTGCCCGTATCTTTTACTGTTCAGCACTTCACCTATTTCGTGGGCACGAGCCGCCACGAGACTCTTGGAGTGAATTGAACCGTCCACACATAATTTGAATTCCAGTTAACATTCTTAATAAATAATATAGATAATAATGGTATTATATAACTTTATAATGAATTTAGAATGATTCTTATTACAGTGACTATATAGTCTCTTAGACTATATAGACTCTTATATAGTCACTGTAGCTCTCATGACTTTGTAATGGTTTCGGTACTGTAACAGTCCCGAACTGTTAATCAGAATTTGGCAATATTATTTGCCAATCTTACTGCAATTCCCCAGCTGTTGCTTGCTGCCAGTCCTCGCTTCTCTATTTGAATTTAAGTACAGTTTGCGCAACTTGATAAGACACGCCCTCACAATACACTTCACATTGCCACGGCGTATCTTCTTAGTTTACACGGAGTGTTCTCCACACATCAGAATCGAAGCATGAATTATTCAGATGGCTGAATCTCCCAAACCGCAAACCATGGAGAAAATCTCATCCATTGCTCGATTTGATGTAATCTCGACTTGATGTAACAAGTGTAGGATGGGAAATACAGTGTATTCAGAGTCGGAAGTTACATCAAAATGGAGTTTAAGCTGCAGCACAGTGCAACTGTTACGGGAAACTGCTTCAAATCGACGTCAAACGCTCGATTTGATCGAGTAAGTTGAGTTTAAACTTCGGAAGAGTTTTTGGAGCTATCTCACAGGTCTCATCTTATTCCCCTTGTTGAAACCGAGGCTGGAGCTTAGTCATTAAGAATTCGTTTCTATTTCACGTACAATACATTACGGATCCGGCTGAAACCGAATTGGAATCCAACTTGAAGTAGTCTACTATATATTCTATCAAAGCAAAACAGACATTCTGACATTATGGATAATTAACTATACAGCTCTGTAGATATTGGTTCAAATACTATGAATTTGGTCTCAAATTGTAGGGAACATTCTGATCTACAATTTAAGACCAAATTTATTATTTTTGAACCGATATTTACCGATCTGCACTGCATGGCGGCTCGTGCCCATGTAACAGGTGAAGTGCTGTACAGTAAAATATTGGAGAACTTCACCTTTCTCGTGGGTACGAGCCGCCAGTACCGAGCTGGAGTCATTTTTCCACCTTGCCGGAATGTCTTCTTTGCTTGGTCAGACTGTAACTCGATTTTGCATTTCAAACTTTCATAGACGACGCCAAAAACAGGTCTTGTCTGTCTCTTGCATATAATGTAACCAACAAACAATTGATGTAGAACATTTATAATTGTCTCTTATAATTCTATTAACATAATATCTAAACATAGCTGAATGACAAGTACTATTGACATCATCAGCTGTTGGAGTTTGGAGTGTACAAGGAGAAAATTTAACCGCCTAAACTTTTGGCTCAAGTTTTATGGAGCTACTAAATTTTGATTAAATCACAATTAGATTATTGGGAGGAATAGTATAAATGTTTAATTTTCAAATTTATTGAGCTATATATCCACGGTTTAATCGACTTTGGGTCACATTCACAAAATTATATATTATAGAATAGAAAGGTTTTCTGGCATTATTGCTTAGTCTTGTATGATTCATTGAATCATAAGTCATCAACTTCACCCTCCTATTTATAGTCTGTGCAAGCAAAGAAGACACTGTGGCAAGATGGGAAAATTACTGAAGCTCGGTCAATTTTGGTTCAAAAATTATCAATTTGGTCTCAAATTGTAGAAAACAATTTCATCCACTATGAGGATCACATTTATAATTCTTTAACAAATATTGACCAAGCTGGAGTAATTTTCTCAACTTGCCAGAGGGTCTTCTTTGCTCGGACAGACCATAGTTGAAATGGATGCAGAAATTCTATTATATTCAATCCATATCAATCAATTGTATCACGAAGTTAATTTGAAGAAGTTTTGTATAATAATGAAAAGATGTCGCAACATTTATAAAAATTCAAGTTCTCAGGCAAAACTTACACTCAATTAGCCTATATTAAATTTCACATTCCAATAAGTTACAGTATTCCAGATCAATTTCGAAATTACATTCCAATTAATCCAAGTTCAATACCGTTTAATACAGTTCCTCGTTTGTATTATTTCAGAGCCACGACTGATCAAGCTGGTAATCCTCTCCATGGTAATTACTGATACCATTCAGGAACCTTTTACCACGTGAAGCTTATCGTAATTCTCTCCATAATAATTACTGATACCATTCGGACACCTCTTACCATAATGAAGATTATGGTAATTCTCTCCATAATAATTACTGATACCATTTGGAAACCTCTTACCATATGAAGATTATCGTAATTCTCTCAATAATTATTACAGTATCATAAAAGCTACTACCACCTAAAGGTATTCAATTATAGCTCCAATTATTCGAGCATTGTGCTCTTTGTAATCCAAGCGAAGCTCTGTTCCATTGATACTTCGACTTCAATCAATTTTATCACAGATGAAGGAGCACTACTAATTACCACTAGCGGCTCGTGCACACGAAACAGATGAAGTGCTGTACAGTAAAAGATGCGGGCACTTCACCTGTTTCGTGGGAACGAGCCGCCAGTGTAGTAATTACTGCGAGCTTATGAATGACACAGCTCAATCGCCGCATTTCCAGGCATCTGCGTATTGTCAGTCTGTCCAAGCAAAGAAGACATTCTGGCACGATGGGAAAATGACTCCAGCCCGGTCAATATTGGTTCAAAAATTATAAATTCGGTCTCAAGTTGTGGATCAGAATGTCTTCTACATTTTGAGGCAAAATTTAAAATTTTCGAACCAATATTGACCGAGCTGGAGTGATTTTCACATCTTGCCAAAGAGTCTTCTTCGCTTGGACAGATTATATGTGGAAACTGTTGAAACAATGCTCCATTCTCCAAATCCACAGCATCTGGTGTTCAATTGAATTTATGGTGTTCTATTGAGTTCATTCATGGAAAGAACAGTGTTAAATTGAAAGAACCATTGAATTCTGTCCTAATTTGCCGGCTACATTGAGCAATTGAATTGGAAATGGAAGGTTTTTTGAGCAACCCATGAATGGAAATGAAATTGGAATCAATTTAGATAGCCCACTATATACTACAGTCGGTCAAAGCAGAGAAGACTTTCCAGTAAGATACTAAAATGACTCCAGCTTGGTCAATATTGGTTCAAAAACTATAAATTTTGTCTCAAATTGTAGATAAGAATGTTTTCTACAATTTGAGACCAAATTAATCATTTTCGAACCAATATTGACTAAGCTGTAGTCATTTTCCCATTTTGCCAGAGGGTCTTCTTTGCTTGAACAGACTATGCTACTATAACAGAAAATAATCCACCAAAGTGCTCCGTTGATTGAAACAAAGTCCACCTAAAATTAAAACAGATCGCTTTGATGCTACTCTATTTGATGTAGTTTTCAAATTTCAATTAACTGTATTCCCTGTATATTGTACGTGTCACGACCAGTAGTGAGTTACTTTAATTGGTATCGCCCATGAATGAAATTAATTTTCAGTGTCTTTACTCCGATTATTCCATTCATATTATTTATTCAAGCTTCATGCTCTTCTATGAAATAGAGTGCTACGATACCAACAAATACCCACTCAACTCGCTGTACAGTAATTATTATTCAAATTTGGATTGATAATCATTAATCAATCTACACAAACAAAAATAATGAGTATGAGAATGAGAATGATTGATTCTCGTTCCTAATCATTCATTGCATTAACATTAATCATGTGTATAGTCTGTCCAAGCAGAGAAGACCCTCTGGCAAGATGGGAAAATGACTCCAGCTTGGTCAATATTTGTTCGATAATTATAAATCTCGTCTTAATAGTAGATCGAATTTTTCCCCACAATTTGAGATCAAATTGATAATTTTTGAACCAAAATTGACCGAGCTTGAGTCATTTTCCCATTTTGCCAGAGGGTCTTCTTTGCTTGGACAGACTTTATAATTGTGAATAAATGTTCCATATTCAATTCATGATGCTTTTCTGAATATAATTATTATTGATAGCCTTCCCTCTCGTTAATGACATTTTGAACTCGTTAACAATTTTATACAAATTGATGAATGGGTTTGATTTATATCGTCGGGTATATTTTTCCATTCATTGTTGATGATGCTCAATAAATGTCATTGATGATTTTTCCATTGGATATTGATTTGTAATATACGAAACAAAGAATTCAATCGATTTATAATCTCGATCAAACCTGGCTCTGCAATTTTAATCTCATGTGTAATGTAATTGAATGGAAATGAATCAGATATAAAAGTGCAGGCTATATTCTCGTTAATGAATACTCTTTCTGTTCAAACTCTCAATTATTTGCCTACTTGATTTTCAATTGGTTCTCAAAAACCCTGCGTATTCACTGAATAATTCATTTCCAATTTCATAGCTGCACTTAGTAAAAGATACTGCACTTCACCTGTTTCGTTGCTACGAGCCGCCGGTGTTGACTGATTTAGTGACTGTTTTAGGGCGGTTCAATAATTTAGGTCGAAATACAGTAATAATAAATTTGGATTTCATGTAGTGTAGTCTCCCAATCAGTACCAAAGTGTGGGAGAAATATGTACATAGAAATATTGTCTGGGTATATACGATTTTTATCTACTTGAGTGCGAGCTGAATCGGATGTATTGGGACAATATTTCTTCCAATTTATCTAATTCAAGAATCGTTGAAAGTTTTTATTGAAGTTCTATTATATAGTCGTCCACAGATCATTGGAATGGTCAAGGACGTGTAATTCTTCTGGCACCACTCCCTGTTTCTCCCTCCGGTGATGCCGCTTTGTACTTAGTAAGAGAGGGGTAAGTAGTAAGAGAGTGTGTGTGAGAGAGAAGGAGTGATGTTTTGTTTGGGTGAGGGTGGACTACAGTGGCAACAGGGCTCAGCAATTCTGTGATCTTGGTAATTCAAATGATCTGTGGTCGACTATAGTTATAGATATCTAACAATTTTCAGCGAACAATGAAACACTGGTAGTCTACTTTATGGCATGGTTCATGCCATGCTGTTTAGATATAAAAACTATTAAAAAGGGTACTGTACTGTGATTTCAATTTTTTTTCACTAGATTACTTCAATAGTAGTCCCGGGGAAAAATAAAACATTGTTTAGATACCTTACAGGAGATAAAGTAGGAGATAAAATCAAGGTATGATTACCGAACGCACTGGCGGCTCGTGCCCAAGAAACAGGTGAAGTGTTGTACAGTAAAAGATACGGGCACTTCATCCCAAATCTCTTCTAATAATTCTGAGTCCGAGATATATTATCTATTATTTGTCACTAAAAGACGTTACTCTGCTTCCTTGATCGATTTTCCAAGTCTAAAAACAAAGATTAATGCTTTGGTGAATAATGTCTCTCCCATTTCTCTATCGTGACGGGATAAAGCTGTATTCCCATACTTTCCTTCTTGAATTATTTAGGATAGCTATTTATCACAAAGTGAATCATTTGCTGTAAATCACAATTCCTTACTACCACTGGCGGCTCGTGTCCACGAAACAGGTGAAATGCACGTATCTTTTCATGTACAACACTTCACCTGTTTTGTGAGCACGAGCCGCCAGTGCTTTCTACCTACACTCACGTCTGTCAATTATGCTTCGACCAAACTTGGTCGATTTTTACTCGAGAAGAGAAGAATTGTAATTGTAAGCTGATTTGATAGGAAAGATAGAAATTCAGATTCAGATCCAATCACGTTATTCATGTAGATTACATAATACAATAATTCGAATCCTATGCTATAAGAACAAAAATAAATAAAAATTACACTAATTACATTATGGCTCGCATAAGTTGGCTAATTATAAACTATGAAAACTTGCAAAATGAGACAGGTGTAGGATTCAATAAGCTAACGGCAATATAAATGTGTGCTGTATCTACATAAAATGGCGGAGTTTAGACACATAAATGTCCATTCTTGGAGAGGATGTTCAAAGACATCTCTCCATTAACACTCAACCATGTAGAGTGTGGCTGCATGTTGAGAGAGGGAGGCTGCAAATACATGGATGAAGTTATTCAATTGAAAAACACAAGTATGAAATCAAAGTCAAATCATCTAATATTCACTCGTATATGATACATAAATATACCTATTATTATCAATTTTAAGAATGAATGGTTTTATCTTTTTCGGCTATTTCAATATTTCTCAACACTTTCTATCAGTCTTTGTATTGGGCCTATCCTAGTTCATTGTATCTTCTTGGCATAAGAAGAAGAAGAAGAAGAAGAAGAAGAAGAAGAAGAAGAAGAAGAAGAAGAAGAAGAAGAAGAAGAAGAAGAAGAAGAAGAAGAAGAAGAAGAAGAAGAAGAAGAAGAAGAAGAAGAAGAAGAAGAAGAAGAAGAAGAAGAAGAAGAAGAAGAAGAAGAAGAAGAAGAAGAAGAAGAAGAAGAAGAAGGAGGAGGAGGAGGAGGAGGAGGGGAGAGAGAAGAAGAAGAAGAAGAAGAAGAGGAAGAAGAAGAAGAAGAAGAAGAAGAAGAAGAAGAAGGAGGAGGAGGAGGAGGAGGAGGAGGAGGAGGAGGAGGAGGAGGAGGAGGAGAAAAGAAGAAGAAGAAGAGGAAGAAGAAGAAGAAGAAGACGGAGGAGAAGAAGAAGAAGAAGAAGAAGAAGAAGAAGAAGAAGAAGACGGAGGAGAAGGAGAAGAAGGAGAAGAAGAAGAAGAAGGAGTAGCTGACGACGAAGAAGAAGAAGAAGATGAAAGCAATTAACGCGTGAAAAAGGATCAAGGGTTGACAAGGAATTATTATGTTCAGATAAATTCGACTGGGTCACTGTTATTGATAAAAATGTTCCACAATTAGATAAAAACTTACAGATTTTGTAAAATTCTCAAATTCGGAATTGACCTCCATTAGTTGATTGAGGCCTATGTTTAGTTTTAATTCAATTATGAGATAAATAAGAGGGAATTTAGATTTCGTGTTATACTGTAGTTTGATATTGATGATGATAATAGATAATAATAATAATAAATAAATAAATCTCATTTCCATCATAAATGAATCACAGTAATATTCAAATTATTGGTAGTTGTAGTTAAAGCTTCAAACTGATGATGAAAGACACTGATCTCAGGTATAGTCTGTTCAAGCAAAGTAGACCCTCTGGGAAGATTAGAGAATGACTCCAGCTCGGATCAATATTGGATTCAAAAATATTGATTCAAACTGAATTTTAGATCAAGAATGTTTCTACAATTTGAGACCAAATCAATAATATTTGGAGCAATATTAAACGAGCTGGAGTAATTTTCCCATCTTGCCAGAGGGTCTTCTTTGCTTGGACAGACTATATCATACCTGATATGAAGCTTTGATAATTTTAGATGCGAAAAATGAAAAGCACTGAGTTGAAGAGTGGGAGGGAGCGATATGATTGGATGACCGATCAGAGTGAACGACTGCCATTGGCTACAAGCAACTCTCACTCCCACACACGTCACTCCTTCTCCCACTCCGTAGCCACTCCCACCCACTTCCACAGTAGAATCTTGACAACGTCATAAACAATGATGGCGTATGAAAGAGACACACGAAGTATTGAAATAATCAAAATAATCAATGGAAATGCATAAAAAATATGCATATGGCTTTTTTTTTTGTTGGGAGCTATCCATAAGGCTGAGGCCGCACTGCCGGTGGGTAGAGCCTGGAGGGTGGAGGGTAGTTGGTAAATCTATAGAACATACACACCATCCACAGTAATACATCGTATGAATGGTATGTGTCCAGCCGCCATCTTGAAATTCTTAAATATGGACAACATAACCTCAAAAAAAGAATGACGTAATACCATTCATACAATGTATTACTGTGGATGGTATGTATGTTCTATAGATTTACCAACTACCCTCCACCCTCCAGGCTCTACCCACTGGCAGTGCGGCCTCAGCCTGAGGGTAGGTTCCACTCGCCTTGATCACAATCTGATCACCCATCCGAAATCAGTCCATAGTGTGGGAATTGAAACGCATGAAGAACACATTATGATATAGAAAAGAACAAGATATATGAAGAAAAAAATCAAATTGCATACTATTTTCTATAGAAAAACAAACAAAGATTGGTAATCAAGAGAAAGTGATGACCATGAGATTTTAACGTTCTCAAGAAGATAAAATTAGGAAACCACACAAGAATTATAGTCCATTCCTTCTCTTTTTAACCAGTTGAAGATTTATTTCCTTCTATCAATAAATGATAATAGCAGACCTTTGCACAAATCTTTCTTTTTTTCAGTTCTTTCTCTTCTTGTGTAGTTGTGTTCTTATCTTTCTTGTGAAGTGTTCGCTCGAAACAGGTCAGATAAGACTATACTCTGGCCAAGCAAAGAAGAGCCTCTGGCAAAATGGGAAAATGACTCCAGCTCGGTCAATATTGGTTCAAAAATTATTGATTCGGTCTCAATTGTAGGAAACATTCTGATCTACAATTTGAGACCAAATCAATAATTTTTATACCAATATTGACCAAGCTGGAGTCATTTTCCCATCTTTCCAGAGGCTCTTCTTTGCTTGGCCAGACTATACCAATGCGCTTATAGGCTACAAGCAGTCTGTCCGAGCAAAGAAGACATTCTGGCAAGATGCGAAAATGATTCCAGATCATTCAATATTGGTTCAAAACTGATAAACTCCATCTCAAATTGTAAGAGTCATTCCTCTCTACAATTTAAGACTAGATTAAATGAAAAGACAAGATGTTGTCAAACCACTGATTTATTAGAAAATTGAGATACCGGTTTCGGTTGTTACACCATTATCAATCTCTGGTAAACTGTTAACCATTATCAATCTCTGGTAAACTGTTTACCAGAGATTGATAATGGTGTAACAACCGAAACCGGTATCTCAATTTTCTAATAAATCAGTGGTTTGACAACATCTCGTCTTTTCATTTGTTATGGATAACTACCACAATATCAATTTCACAACTACTCAAAGAGTAAGACCAGATTCATAATTATTCAATCAATATTGACTGAGCTGTAGTCATTATCCCATTTTGCCAGAATATTTTTTTTACTTAGACAGACTATAAGCAAGCAATCTTCCAAGCTTCAAACTTTTGCAAACCGACCCTCAAATGAGTGAGCTACCATATGAACACTATGGAGAGTGTGAAAAATATAGGAGTGATGAGAGTGTGAAAAATAAAGGAGTGATGAAAGTGTGATAAATGGTGTTATAAAGAGAGTGTGATAGTGGAGAGCGATAAAGCTATTTCTTTATCTGATGTAGTACAGAATATAGACTAGGTTATGAGAACAAATGAGTGATAAAGTATGAAAAATGGGAGAAAAGTCACCGTTGAAGTTGAGCTACTATTAGGACCTCAGAGGATCATTTTTGCATGTCAGTTGATGGCTCACAGTTCTCCATAATATGGATAGAATAATTCAAGTTTTCTTGAGGATAGTTTCTCCTTATAGTTCTACCTTACTTGCATCTCTGCTAGTGTTTAGAAGAAGAAGAAGAAGAAGAAGAAGAAGGAGAAGAAGAAGAAGAAGAAGAAGAAGAAGAAGAAGAAGAAGAAGAAGAAGAAGAAGAAGAAGAAGAAGAAGAAGAAGAAGAAGAAGAAGAAGAAGAAGAAGAAGAAGAAGAAGAAGAAGAAGAAGAAGAAGGAGAAGAAGAAGAAAGAAGAAGAAGAAGAGGAGGAGGAAGAAGAAGAAGAAGAAGAAGAAGAAGAAGAAGAAGAAGAAGAAGAAGAAGTAGAAGAAGAAGATGAAGATGAGAAGAATGAAGAGAAGAAGAAGAAGAAGAAGAGAAGAAGAAGAAGAAGAAGAAGAAGAAGAAAAGAAGAAGGAGGGAAGGAGAAGGAGGACGAGAAGAAACAGGAGGAGGAGGAGGAGGACGAGAAGAAGGATGAGGAGGAGAAGGAGGAGGAGGAGGACGACGAGAAGAAACAGGAGGAGGAGGAGGACGAGAAGAAGGATGAGGAGGAGAAGGAGGAGGAAGAAGAAGAACAAAGAGAAGAAGAATAATAATAAGAAGGAGAAAAAGGAGGAGAAGAAGAAGAAGGAGGAGGAGGATGAGGAGGAGAAGGAGGAGAAGGAGGAGGAGGAGAAGAAGAAGAAGAAGAAGAAGAAGAAGAAGAAGAAGAAGAAGAAGAAGAAGAAGAAGAAGAATTTGTTAATATTTGTCAATTTGTTAATAATTAGTTATACCACAGCAGCTAGCAGATCTATTACAAATCGAGATATTCCCTTCAATAACCACACCATTATAAAAATTAATCTATGTTAATACTCTTTTTCTGATTAAACTGAAGATCAATAGATGTGTCGCATCCGAGACCAGTATTTAAACTTCTGACGAATTTATGGTTTGACAATGTTATCACAGAAATGAACTTACACATTCCCACATATTCTACCAGCCTTGATAAGCTAATAGGAATGAACTATCTTTTTATCTTTTTTTATGACCATTAACACGGATATTAATGGCATATTATGAAATGATCAGAAAGATTCTGGAATTTTACCGGATAGTGAAAATTCTCCAGTGAAACGCTTCTCCCTCATTACAAGTTTTCATCAGTGAAGACAGAATTTGCATAGTACTATCTAAACTTCCAATTATTGTAGTGCATTTCAAATTTGTTGTTCACTACTTAAAAATCTTGTTTATGGTACTTAATTATTATTATTAACAATAATTACAATTTAATTAGTATAGTGCACTTGGAAAATAAATTAAACGGTTCACTGCGCACTTATTGTTCCGCACTTATTATTCAACTAATTATTCCAGCATCTGGCTTTGAAATGTTTCTAAACGCTTACTATAGTCTCTCCAAGCTGAGAAGACATTCTGGCAAGATGGGAGAATTTTTCCAGCTCGATCAATACTGCTCTGAGAATTATCAATTTGGTCTCAAATTGTAGATCAGAATGTTTTGTACAATTTGAGATCAAATGTATAACTTTTGGATGAACATTGATCAAACTGGAGTCATTATTCCAAATTGCCAAAATGTCTTCTTTGCTTGTTCAGACTATACTACTAATTCTTGTTGCTAGTACAGCGATAACGCTGCACAAGGATTAGATGCAGAACAAATTAATTTAAACTCCAAGATCGTATCATTCACTTTTATTAGCCAAGTTTGGGCCTCAACTCCCAAGCGATTCCCATTATTTCAAAATGAAACAAACGCTGCAAGCCCCTTTTTATTATTGTGTGAATGTTCTCATTTGCCAAACATAGTGTAACATTTCAGCTCAATTGTTATTGTCTCAGTCTGCTCCTATCAACATAGAATAATAGAAATATTTTTCTAGACAGAATGAGTGAATAGCACCGGCGGCTCGTGCCCACAAAACAGGTGAAGTGCTCGTATCTTTTATTGTACAGCACTTCACCTGTTCCGTGGGCACAGGCCGCCAGTGGTGAATAGTAGTGCACAGCATGTCTCATTTGTTTGCTGTGTCTTAGGCGAATAAATTTGAATTATTTGCTTGGAGCAACAACACAATATACTCTCTCTGTTATCTCTCTCACTTTCTCTCTTTATCACTTTCTCTCTCTCTCTCTCTCTCACTCTCTCTCTCTATCTTCCTTCAGCAGCTATCTTTTTCATTCAAATAGTATTACTGTATTTTTAATTACTACTAACGGACTACAAAAGATTTAATTTCTACTTTTAAGACAATTCTTTTTATCAAGTATCTAAGTTGACAAGTTGAGTTTGGAAGAATTATTTTATTATGTCATCATTTTGTTTTTTATGAGATTATGAACCTTCTAAACTATAATTCTCAACACAATACTCTCTCTCTTCCTCTTTTAAATCCTAATCTAATCTCTCTCCATTTTCTGTGACAGTTTGCAACTATATTTTGCTATACTAATTCAAATGATAGTACTTTAAATTAATGTTGACTATTATTTTTATTTAGTATCTAAGCTTACGAGTTGAGCTTATTATAACTATCTCATTATTCCCCATGATTAGGTTTTCTTGAGTTATAAGACTCCTCAACTATAATCCTCAACACAATTCTCTCTCTCACTCTGTCGTTGAAGTTTCCAACTATTATACTCATTCAAATACGGTAAAGCTACTTTTGAAGACTATTATTTTTATAAAGTTTTTGAGCTCACAATTTGAACTATGTGACATTATTTCGTTTTTCATGAAGTTATAAGACTCCTGAACTCCTGACCTATAATAATATCTTATATCAAAAGTATTCAAGTTCACCAGAGTTTTCATTGGCGAAATAAATCATTTTCATTTCATTTGTGACCATATTTTTTTAAAAGAATGTCCATGTTCCAGAGTTTTGTTCGCCTAATTACTTTCTCAAGTAGGCTACCAGAAAAATTCAAGACATTTAAATTCATCTTCAAACTACCTCACTAAATGCTAACGCCTCTCATCAACAATTATTAATGTAGGAAAAGTTAATTTTAATCAGTAAATTGTTCAGGTGGAATAAACTTTCAATTCGGTCATACTCTAAACTCACATGGTTATGTTTAACTCATGTGTTAGTTAATAAGTGAATCAACAAACTTTATAGAATTATTTTATCAGTTCAATAAGTGAGCTCGATGAATAAACATGTATTAGGAAATAAACATAAAGTTTATTGATGAGTGAAATAGGAAGATTTTTATTTTAGAGAATAAGACTTCCTACATTAATCATACTGTACATATTCTTAACATCCCTCCTTTGGGATATGTGCTATCGTTAGTGAAAATAGTCAGTCGTTCCCCGTCTCTGGAGGAATAGTAATTGTTACATTACACTTCAACTCATTAGCTGGATGTAATACAGAGGTGTTTTGCGCCGTTACCTGGTTACGGAAGCTAGCTTATGGTTGAGAGGATCAACGTGCGAACCACACGTCACCTCTATCCTGGTAGATAATTATTATTCACTTATACTGTGTTGTGGAGTGAATATGAAACTGGCAACCAGCTGGTAGGCCTAGACCCTTCATGAGCTGTTGAGCCATTGACAAAAAAATCTCATCAAAGGAAAGGATTTTTATCAATAGTAGATTTATCCTAATCAACATCAGATTATTCAAGAGAGATGCATTCGCTTCACCTCTCATTCCCATCAGTACAATGATCATATGCTATTAGATATTATTATTATTATTATTATTATTATTATTATTATTATTATTATTATTATTATTATTATTATTATTATTATTATTATTATTATTATTATTATTATTAGCTTATGGCTTTATTTGGTGGAGAGACCTAAAGGTGTTCCACCTCGCCGACATAACCTTGTTTAGTAGGAAACATGGTTGAATTTCTTGAATATGTTCACAATTAATTTGATTCGGAAGAGTTATTTTCAATTTAGAAGGTCCAAAAACACCAAAGCACAAGTCAAAATCACTAATCGAAACCCGAAAATTTTTGAATTTAAGAAAAACTTGGAGCACAAAATATTAACGTGTTAATATTGAAATAGATATGAAACCGTATTATATTGA
This sequence comes from Sogatella furcifera, assembly GCA_017141385.1. Classification (NCBI taxonomy): domain Eukaryota; kingdom Metazoa; phylum Arthropoda; class Insecta; order Hemiptera; family Delphacidae; genus Sogatella; species Sogatella furcifera. The sequence continues at coordinate 1,836,985 of CM029550.1, read as the reverse complement.
AGCTTGAGAGACGATTTGAATGTGGTTCATGGAATAACTTTATTTCCAATACATCTGATTCGTATTTTATATTTATGCAACTGTCTCAATTTCATGCATATTTTATTCGTGATGATCCATGATCATGAACAACAAATTTTCAATACTAGAAGAATTACAAATCACAAATATCACCATAATAATTGTGAAACGGAACATAGGTCAGCTATGATGATTATGATCACTATGTACTGGCGGCACGTACCCACAAAACAGGTGAAGTGCTGTTACGTAAAAGATACGGGCACTTCACCCGTTTAGTGGGCACGAGCCGCCAGTGTCATCATGTCACAATGAAACAATGGGAAACAAGAACAATATAAGACAAATATGCAGGACACAAAGCTTATCAGAGGGAAATTATTTGATAATTGAAACACAGAGAAGACAGGTAGAATTAATATTCATAAACGGTACATTTCTGAGGTTGAGATGAATTTCATAAACTCCACTTGAAGGGTTGAGGAACTTAACTCGCCTGTTGAAAATCGAATTCCTGATGAATCAAAGTTCACCGTATCCACTTTCAGAGCTGTCGAGGTTCAAGCGAAACGCCTCAAGTGGTTATTCTAGGGCTGATCATCGGTTCACTAATTAAAATGAAATGTTTCTCTCAGCTTTTATCAGCTCTCAGAGGAGAAGTGCAAAGCTGATAGATTTTAAAGCGATAAATTGAATAATGCCAGAAAAGAGCAAGCCTTCTTCATATCGATATCAAAGCGAATGTAAGCTGACGCCATTATCAATAGATACTTTGTGAATTAATTCACATGAATTTAATTTAAAATATTGACTGTTCTCATAACATAACGTTACATATATTCCAAGATATTTTTGGAATGAACTTTCATGTTTGAAAACATTATTAATTGCTTGTACAATCATGAATCATTTGATAATTCATAGTCTGTCATAGTTTCATCCTATCATGGGTCCTATTATAGAGACTATAATAATCATAGTTTGGACAATGGACGTTTAAATTTTCATTGGCTATCTTGATCACATGGTAGGATAACTTGCCAGATTTCATTTTAGTGCATTTCATTCGAAAAAATGCACTATTGGTCTTGCCCTGACAATCGAAAATATATGATGTGATATATTTTTTACACGTTTCCGAGCCCCTAGAACACGAATTTGATGTCCGTTCAAATTCATATATCTTTCTATATATATTTGTATATCTATTTATATATATATTTATATATGTACAGATTCTGGTGAACACGTTAACTCTCGTAGGGCTTGTCGGAGAGCGACCAAATTTCGCACAAAAATCATTAGTATTAATATCTCGGTCAAGTTCGTTAACCAGCCAAATTGGTCCAAGGGAAGGGGGTGAAATTAGGGGATGAAAGTTTTGAAAAATCAGTACAAATCGACCAAGAATTTGATCGTTTTGAAAATTGGTGTGTATAATACCCTTACTATGCCCTACAATTTGAGCCATCAACGAAAAAAATCCAATCTAAAATGGCGTAGAAAATGGCGAATAATATGCCAAAAATGGTGTTTTCATGGGTTTTTCGAAAACTGCACTTTTGAATTCATACCCATCATGAGTCATGTGATTGGGGCTATCATAGAATTGCATTTGAAATGCACTCTTCCCGACCGCCAGCTGCCGGAGCGAATTTTTATTTCCATAAGGTTTACATTGAAAAACAAAGTATAATCCATATTTATGTAAAATAAATATGTATAATATAGATAATAAATATTTAAGTAAACTATATCCATAAACTGAATATTGGTGAACAATCTTTGGTGAGCTATAACTTAAAGTGAAGAGTTTTATTTATACTCATGTTCACGCACCGCCATTGGTAGTTTCTTGAGCCAATCACAGTGAACGTCTACCATTGGCTCAGGCAAGCTAGCCCCTCCCCAATTAGCAGATCGTGCGAACGTTACAAAATGGCGATTCAAACAGCAAGCACAACATTGAGAGATCAATAAATAATTACAATAACATGAATGGAGTAAATATAAGAATGTTACGAAAGAATTAAGATCATTGTTTTCGAAAATCTTCAATGGAAGATCAATAACATATGAAGTAAATATAAGAATTTTACGAGAGAATGAGAAAACAATGGAATAGGTACATAAACTGATGACTAACAAATTTATGATAAAACAAGACTTTTGTGGTGTTATACTTGATGAAATGAATCAGGTCGTTAAAAATGAAATGTGAATTATCTTTTGCTACTCTAATTATTTATAAAGCTTCTAGAATGTTTAGAAGTCGACCTTTATTATTTAAATGGAGGAAGTCAACAATTCTCTCGGTCTTGAAATTTTGTGATTTGCTATCAAATTTTCAGCAAAGTTGAAGAGCATTTTCACGATTACTTTCATTCATTCAAGAAGTGAGAAAAATTCAATCAAGAATCCTTTCGGTTAGTCAATTATTCTTGAAATTGAAAGAAGAGTCTTAAAAAGAAATCGAACGAACCAGACTGATTGATGAATCCATTCGTTCTTCACAATATTCTCCCTGGAATTCATTTCCCGAATCCATTACAGATAATTTTTAAAACTATTCACTCCACACTTTTCCTTACTATTTGTGACGCTTTGTTTTAAAGTTTTCTAATCAAGGTTAAAACTTGAGAAATTTCAATTTCTATTCGAAAGCACGCAACCTTATTGATGTTGACAGGTGGAGGAGATGATAACATTGGGAAAAATCTCGATTTTTTCATCAAGGTATAGTCAGTCCAAGCAAAGAAGACCCTCTGGCAAGATGGGAAAATGACTACTGCTCGGTCAATATTGTTTAAAAAATTATTGATTTCATCTCAATCTTAGGAAATATTCTGATCTACTATTTGAGACCAAACCAATATTGACCGAGCTGGAGTCATTTTCTCATCTTGCCAGAAGCTCTTCTTTGCTTGGACAGACTATATTCCATTGTTTGTATCCTATCCAGTTCATTGTATTTTCTTTTATAAATGAATGAATAATCGAAAACGGGTTCAAAAATAAGATTGCAGTTGCTGGAGATGAGATTTTGGGATACGTATTTTGATACTCCATACTTTAAATCATACAAGTCAGAGGTGGAGCGTATCATAATTAGCCTATTTGATGAGTACATGTGGAAGAGATATGTGCTATCCATATCACATTAAAAGACAAGATATTATCGAACATGCCCTGAATAGTCATGTCTGAGAAGATATTGTTGATGAATCGTTGGTTTGCAAATGTCTTGTCTTTCCAATTAATATCAAAATTATCCCTGGCGGCTCGTGTCCACGAAAGGTGAAGTGCTATACAGTAAAAGATACGGGCACTTCACCTATTTCGTGGGCACGAGCCGCCAGAGAAAATTATCATATTCCTGTATCAATAATAGTTATTCGCTTCACGAGTTTTTCCACTCGTATTTTTTCCAGGCAAAATGATGACAGATTGGATTTTTTTTGAAAAAGTTATTATTTCAATAATAAAGGACTCTTCGCAACTCAACCTTGAAGCAATACTTTCACACTGTGAGCTTGTATACTGTCACCACAAGCCAGCTTGAGTACACTACACATTTGACGCTAGCCTGAGGCTTGAATGAATACACAAGGACTAGACACTGAAGTAGACACTAGACACCGGAAACTAGGAAAATGAATAACCCCACATCATATGGAGCTCAGGTGAAGGTTACCGACCTTGAAGGACAAAAATTCCCGACGCTACTTACAAAAATTACTTTCGCCCCGGGCACAAGACTAGTCTTTCAAGCAGAGAAGACATTCTGGCAAGATGGGAAATTGGCTACAGCTCGGTCAATATTTGTTCAAAAATTAAAAAGTTGGTCTCAAACTCTAGATCAGAATGTTTCATACATTTTGAGAGAAAATTGATAATTTTTGAACAAATATTGACCGAGCTGGAGTAATTTTTCCATCTTGGCAGAATGTCTTCTTTGCTTGGACAGACTATAGTTGACTACTTGCGTGACATGTCAAAACAAAGTCACCTTCACCGGAGAGAATGGAACTTGTAATACATCATTTCACTCATTCTATATAATAATCTCTGTATTTGGCTTCAACAAATTCAGGATCATTGTCCTTGTAATTCATCATTTTTCTCATCAAACAGAATACTCTTTGTTTGGCTTAGCAAATTCCGGATTTTACCCCTTGTAACCCATTATTTTCCCCATCAAACACAACACTCTCAGTATTTGACTAAAACAAATTCAGGACCATTCCCCTCTAATTTTATATGCTAATTACTGTAGAGCTCAAATGCATATCCAATGCCTCAAATTTGTTTTTGTTATCAAAGCGAGCAGAAAACATTCTGTCAAACTCATCGACACGTGTAGAGCAGACTACAATGAAATTGGCGGTTGGCGAACGCCTGTTATCAACGTCCAGCTCTGTCAGGACGGTCTAAAAGCGTTCTAAGAAAGCGTAAAATTTGAGCTGAGGCTGGTCTCAATTTAATGAGCCTCTGCAGACCACTCTCAGACAGTTCTAACAGAGCTGAGAATTGGTAACAGTAGTTCTCTCAACCGCCAGTTCTCCTTACATCGATAAAAAACATCAACAAATTATCTAATTGAGGCTAATGTAGCTGTGAAATTTTGATGATTCACCTTGTCCAATCAATAATAATCAATTTTATATCAGCTCCTGAACTTTATTACAGTTTGTTTGTCCAAGCTAACAAGACATTCCGACAAGATGAAGAAATAACTCCAACTCAGACAATATTGTTTCAAAAACTATGAATTTGGTCTCAAATTGTAGATCAGAATATTTTCTACAATTTGAGGCCAAACGTATAATTTTTGAACCAATATTGATCGAGCTGGAGTAACTTTCCCATCTTGCCAGAATGTCTTCTTGGCTTGAACAAACTATCAGCGAGGGCGGTACCAGAGAGCAAAACATTGCTGGTTTTGATAGAATTGAAACTTTATTTAACTTCCTACTCAAAATATATTGTATTCCCGTTCTATATATTGTTCGTTATATATTGTATTGTATCGTTCCACACCGATAGTTACATCAAATTTAATAGAGTTGACAACACCTGCCATCACTTGATCAATTCCGATAGAAAAATATATAACAGAAAAAAATGATATGACAGCTAATCCTGATAGAGAACAAGAATAACAATTTGACAGCTTTTTCAAAGGGGATTTACGCTATGGGTTCAGTGAATATTTCAATATTCTTGTGTTATTTTAATATTACGAACAAAGTTAGTTGCAAAACAGTACATTGCAGTGTTCTTTGTCTTGTGTTATTTTTCCTAGTAATGAACGTTTTAGTAAAATGTGTTCCTTGAGTTAAATAGAAGTACATTTGTTCTGTATATCTACAGAGACCGTACACTGTAAGTAGTCTAACAAAGCAGAAAATACATTCTGGCAAGATGAAAAAATGACTCTAGATCAGTCAATATTGGTTCAAAAATTAGATTTAGTTTCATATTTTAGAAAACAATATATGAGATTTAGTCTCATATTGTAGAAAACATTCTGCTCCAAAATTTGAATCCAAATCCATTTTAGAACAAATATTGACCGATCTGAAGTCATTTTCCCATCTTGCCAGAATGTCTTCTTGGCTTGAACAGACTATACTTGTGGTCTCTGTAGCCTTCCAATAATTCAATTCCATTAATTTCTTCCATTAAGTGCATATATCTGTGGTGAATGTTGTGGAGCTCAGAGAAAATATACCTTTAGTCATCATTTAATTTTGAATTCAAGCTCCATTAAACTCGATTGATAAAAATTACATTAATAAAAATGATTGAACTAGAATTTGTGAGTTGAATGTTGAACGATAGTGTGTATTATCCGTATAACCAAATAATTCGCTCATTTATTTGATTGAAGGAACTAATCGTTATGAAAATGAGTCAGACTTGTGAGATTATTTCGATTATCAGCAATTTCAAAGTTGAAAAATGATAGTGCATCAGAACATTAATGCAAGAAATAATAGGAGATTTTATCAATGTAGCAAGGTGAGTAAAAATATATTGGAGTTCTTTTTAAACACACATACATTTTTAAATTACATAAATTATTATGAAATGCTCTTGTGAGAAACATTTTTAATGAATACATACTTATGAGATGCGTGTTGAGGTGGATGTTCTTAATCCATACTTACGAATATATTTTATTCATTCTACAAAAAATTGTCCACCATTTGACTGGTTTAAGGTTTTTTCTCATCACATTCTAGATCGAAAATAATTGCGGAATCGATAGAAGGGAGAGAATATATATATTAGTCATTAATATATATATCAGTCTATATACTATAGTCAGTGCAAACTGAGAAGACACCCCTTACTACACACTTTACATAGTAACGGCGTATCTTTCCAGTTTGAGCGAACTAAATTAGTCGGTTAATCCTTGGATATCGGTTAATTCGAGGTTGTATAAGAGGGATTTTGAAAGTTTTTATAGTTGATAGATTCATCTACAACAGCAGAAATGATTGTGGATAGTTTTAAAAACCATATAGTTATAAAAACCAAACCGGAATCTATCACATTCGTTGTTATTGATAATCATTAGAACTCATTATCACTGGAATTCAAATTTGTGAATGAATTTGAAAGAATATTTTGCCCCAGATTTTGTCATTCAAAGAGATTTATTTTTTCAAGAAAAAGTCCATTCAGAGCTCTTGGGAATGAATTCATTTCTTCAATTAATTCCTTTTATTTGAATAAAACAAGATCTAGTCAAGCATTCACAGTGTTGTACAATCAGAAAGGAATAACACATTTCATTTTCCAATCTCTCACTATTTCCAGTTGCACGATGAAGGATGAATAATTTGTTAAATTATTGAAAGTTTTTACTATTTCCAGTTCATTTCCATTTTCTACTCTATCCTAATGAGGTTCCAAACTCTCAGAAATTTAAGCAAGAGTAAATATTGTTCTGCAACTGGCTTGCTGGTTAAAAAAGTTCAATTAACTGAGCTGTTTGACAAACTTTGGTCCAAAGAACCTTCCAGCAATTATCGTTATTTGCATCTTAATTTGAAAAGTTTCAAGATTACAAAACACGAAAGAGCAGTGGTTATTATAAGAATATTTTATTTTTTATCAAAACTGTAATTCTCTTGATGCAGCAGAGCTATAGTATGTAGTATGTCCATTCAAAGAAGAGCCTCTGGCAAGATAAGATGGGAGAATGACTCAAGCTCGGTCAATATTGGTTCAAAAACTGTAAATTTGAAAATTAAACTTTAAACTTAGTGCTATTTAGAATAATTTGATATCAAATTGTAGGAAACAGTTTGATCTATCTCTAAGACCACATTTATAATTCTTGAACAAATTTTGACCAAGCTGGAATCATTTTCCCATCTTGCCAGAGGCTCTTCTTTTGGACAGACTACTCCTTAAGCCGTTGTTTGGTCTGTCCAAGTAGAGAATTCATTATTCTGGCAAGATGGGAAAAATTACTACAACTCGGTCAATATTGAATAAAAAATTGTAAATTCAATTTCAAATTGTAGGGAACATCTGATTTGCAATTTGAGGTCAAATTTATAATTGTTTAACCAGTATTGACCGAGCTGGAGTCATTTTCCCCATCTTTTCCGAATGTCTTCTTTGCTTGGATAGACAATATTATCTAATATGCAAGAAATGTGAACTAGTCAGAGAAGTATTTTGCATTGAACACAAAAAGCTCGTGTTTGTATTACAAAATGCATATATTGTTGAAAATAATTGTTTGTATTATGTGGTCGATGGTATTATTTTCATAGTATTTCAACTATACACATTAGCCGCCTCTCGAAACAGATCCTGAAAAAGTTTAAATATCTTCACAATAATAAAATTATTGAATCAACAATTAAAAAATATTCTAATAATATCACTATGATGCATTTGTCACATTGGACCATTGATGGATCACATTTTTCACAATTTTTTCTAGGATGCGTTTGTAGTAGGTCAAATGATGGAAATGAAGATGAGAATCACTAGAGTTGATACTTTATTTATGAATCAGTTGTAGGAATCCACAATAAAAATTACCCCATTATACATTATTCAATGATGAAATTCATGAATCACTGGCTGATAATACCCACGAAACAGGTGAAGTGCCCGTATCTTCTACGGTACTTCACTTGTCTCATGGGCACGAGCCGCCATGGTATTAATGCACCCAGTGTACATTATTGTAGGCGGTAATTGGAAAAAATACTCTTGAAAAAGTCGATGTAAGTTATGGGCAAGGGAACACAGAATACAAAATACTGTATGTATATATGTAATATGTAATACTTTTATCATGATGTTTCTTATGAGACCTCCATTAACAAAAAAAGGGGATCGTTCAAAATAGCCTGGTTCCATGAAAGAGAGGAAAAGTATTGTTTCCAGACAGGAGTTCATGTCACGGGCACTAGCGGCTCGTGCCCAAGAAACAGGTGAAGTGCTATACAGTAGAAGATAAGGACACTTCACCTGTTTCGTGGGTACGAGCCGCCAGTGGTTCATGAGGTTTCTTGTTAGGTTGTAATACGTATACGTCTTTCACGTTCAATAGAAAAGAATAAACTTGACGTTCGTAGCTCTTATTGCAGAGAAATATCATTTTTCAAACATCCTCACTGAAGCATTTTCAATTTCCCACAGTGGAAGCTTTCTTTTATAGCCTACATCTATATGAACTCGGTTGCTATTCAAGAATGAATCTCAAAGGCATGCTTTCGAAAAGCTGAATGATTTTGAAATCACGAGCTTGAATTGAATTTCCTTTATAATTATGAAAATGTATCTGATAATGATTATTCTTATTTTAGGCTCTATCGGTATAGTCTGTCCAAGCAAAGAAGGCCCTCCGCCAAGTTGAGAAAATGACTGCAGCTCGGTCAATATTAATTCAAAAATTATTGATGTGGTCTCAATTGTAGGAAACATTCTGATCTTCAATTTAAGACCAAATGAATATTTTTTGACCCAAAATTGACCGAGCTAGAGTCATTCCCTCATCTTGCCAGAGGTTCTTCATTGCTTGGACAGACAGATATACTTGCTCATGATGTATTGTTTCGTGTTTATTGAATTCTTTTATGTATTGAAACGTATTCTGATACGTGATAAGCAAGAGCGGAATTGATAAAAAATAATTAAAGACTATCTACATTGGGCAAAACAGTCAAATTGTACCGTAGGTCAACTTAATCATTGACAGCACTAAAAAATGATCTTTGGATATAATTCATGGGATTACAAGGAAGTTTGGTAAGAAAATAATATATTATTAATGAACAAAACATTACTTTTAGCAAGATAAAAATTATGAAATCTCTAATATTATTGATTGACTTACTTTTATTGATTTGCTTGAAAGCACATAAGGAAGGAAATAATAAATTCTTCACAGGAAAAATATTGGGAGTCATCCTAAATACTGCATATTTCTGAAAATATACATCTTTTAACAAAAAATCAGGAACTTAATAACAAGCAAGTGGAAGATTTTCACTGCTCTCTCTAGCTTTCTTGATAAACATTCGAAATAGTTCAGAATTCAGCCAGCAGATAGCAATAGCAATAAGGTGATTTGCTTCAACTTCTATGGGACACGCCTCCAAGCTCCACCCATGCTCTGATTGGCCAATGACATCGTTTCGACAAGGTTCCAAATTAAACTAGCCTAGTAGATGGCAGTAGTTGTCGGGTAACGTTCCATATTTGACTTGGACACGCCTTCATTCCCCTCCTGCTGTTCTCTGATTGGTTGACAGTGTTTTGTGAGGTCTGCCCTAGAGAATGGCTGCTAGCAAGAAAATTATGGATGGTGTATCATACCATAGACAAACATAATTATACATAGTATAACATAGTACAGCATAGTATATGTTTCCTTAATCTCAGAACTACTTTTATCACTGTTTTTTTAATAATTGTCAAATCAACTAATTCTTCATTTGCATTTGAAAATGACTATAACTAGTTGAAACATGTAAAGCATTGAAATAATTCAAAAAGGGTACTTTGATAATTATAAAATAACAGCATAGTAGCCCTGATAGCACAAACAGCTGGGGTCCAGCTGGTTTCCAGCTTGAATGTTCCATTCAACAAGCTGGATTCAAGCTTGGAACTTACAGTAAACAGCTGTAATACAGCTTGATTCAAGTTAAGAAGTTACCATGTTTCAAGCTGTTTGCAAAGCTTGAAAGTTCAAGCTGGAATCAAGTTCAATCATCCAAGCTTAAAAATTCAAGCTGGAATCAAGGTTGATTCTAGCTTGAAACAAGCTGGGCTGTAGCTGGAACATTCAAGGTTGATTTTAAGAATGAAAATTCCAGCTTGTTACAAGTTTAAAACTTCCAGCTTGATTGCTTACAGCCTGTTACAAGTTTGAATTAGGCTGGTTTGATCAAACTGGAACTTCCAATTCAAAATCCACTTAATTTACAGCTTGAAATAAGCTTACGTGCTATCTGGGAGGCTATAGTATCTACGATCATACAGAAAAAAAACGCTGATTCACTATTAATGATTCTTCGCTAATATACTATTTACATGTTGAAGCTGATAAGATTTTATCAAATTATTACTTGAAGAATCTATTTATAGGATTCAGAATCAGTGTTACTTTGTTAGTGTAACTAGGGCCAGTACTAGACTTCAATAGTTTTATGCTGTATGAATGAGATTGAAATATGATTTCGCATTCCCATCTTATACTCATCAATTCTATCTTTCATACGATGAATACAATATTAAATAGAACTCATACTATTCATGGTCTATTACCGTCCTAATTTCAGAAAGAAGTTTAAAAAACTACAACAATTCAGTAGAAATATTAGGAAGAAGTTTCATTCGGATACTGGCTTGTGATAGGTCGACAGAGTTTAAGGTAGTTGTCAGCCACCAATAGAATTGAGTTTCAGAGGGGCGTTTCATGGCATGCTTCATACAATGATCGTAGTTTTTCAATTGATCAATTCATTATAATAAATAAGCATTTATTTAATGAATTAAATAAATGATGCGAAGAAAATAATCACCTTTGGATTCAAATTATTAGTAGAAACTTTTTTTTCTCGAATAGTAAAGGAATTATTCTAATAACCCAATTGTAATTTTAAAAAATCCCTCTTTTGCTCCGGCAGCCGCGGCGACCCCTTGGCGGTTGCACCCTGTGCGGTCGCACACTCCGCACACCCCACGGAAGGGCCCTGCAAAGAAATCTATGACACTTTTTCAAGGAGATGGATGATTCTGAGAACATGAGATTGAATTTGATTACTCAAATAATTTTGAGAATTGAATCTTAGAGAATTAAAATTTAGAAATAAATCTTTGAATTATCACAATGATTATGAAATTGTTTAGCATTGATTGAGAGACGCCAAAAATTTGAAAATTTATTTTTAGAATCTGCATTATTCTGAAATGCTGAGCTTAAATTTGATATTCTTAATAATATTATCATTGAAACATCCAGATTATGAAATTGTTTAGCCATGAATTTAGAAAAGCCTCCCTACTCTCTATAATTATTGAAAGATTGCAACAAACATTATCAGACGTCACAGTTCACCATTGACAAATTAATACAGTACAGTATTTTATTCTAATTGCTATTTTTACTACGTTTTTCATTCATTCATTAGAGATATCACAATGACACTTATAAGTGAAATCATAATCATAAGTTCAAATCGTCCTCCTCTCAATTTTAATGAGAATAGCCTACTATTGGTTGAACCTCATTATTGCTAATGAGGTGGTGCCATCCAATCACAGTCGTTCATTTCATGACCTTCACAAGTTTTCGATGACCTCTATCGGTTTTGTAATGAAGCAGAAACCATAGATAAACCACGCTAATTGGCGTTATCAGCATATTGTTATGAATATTCTATTTCGAACCCTTCAAATTTTGAAAAGCTATCAATTGGTTCGAAGACGTGTAGTGTCAAAAATATTGACAACTCTCCCTAATTTTGACAAAAATTTGATCAATATTCTCTTCCGAAAGAATCTTCCAGTGTGCCCAAGCAAAGAAGACCCTCTGGCAAGATGGGAAAATGACTCCAGCTTGGTCAATATTTGTTCAAGAATTATGAATGTGGTCTCAATAGTGGTTCAAATAGTTTTCTACAATTTGAGATCAATTTCATAATTTTTGAACCAATATTGATGGAGCTGGAGTCATTTTCCCATCTTGCCAGAGGGTCTTCTTAGCTTGGTCAGACTACAGCTATTTGCTGACGGCAAAACGATAGACGGTTTCGTCTGTCTCTTGTACGTGATGTAACGTAATTGAAAAGTAAAGCATTTATTCTATTCATTGATTTCAGAAAAATCATCTATACATATCTGTTATGACAAGTCTTATTGACAACATCAGCTGTTGGAGCCTACAAGAAGCTTATACATGACCGCCTAACGATTTCCCGTCAGCTACAGTATATTATAACAAGGCCTTGTTGTCTTAATGATATCCATAATGTTGTCTTGTTATCTCTAATGTTCGTCATAATGAAAGCCTTCAAACCAATGGCGTTTCAAAGGATTTGAAATAGATTATCATTATATTATATGATCTCAATCAACTGTCGACGCTGCTTTTCTAATTAGAGTGAAATCTTGATTAGATTGTTAATTTTTGATAGTGATTGATCTATAAATTAGTTCTGTGGGTAATGAGTAATTGTGCGTGGGTAATGAGATGAATGATATTGATGAGAGATTACGATTTATTGTTAGTTAGTCGGGATCGACATCTTATGGTCTTTTCCGAAAATCGGGACAGCCGTATTTAATTTATTGTGGTCACAGAATTGTTTGCTCCCCAATTGAGACTCAAACCCAGGTCCACCTGGTTATCAGGCCGGCGCGTTATCACTTCCTCCAACAAACCACCAGAGAGAATACAAATAGAATTTATATTCCTATTTCTTTGTTCACTCCTAGTTTTTCATGTTTTTCCTATGTAGATTCCCATTCATTCAGCAGTTCATCTCATCAACTTTGCTCTTTGTGAATAAATAAATGCTCTACTTCAAACCATCGTTGGAGCATGTGACACTGGCGGCTCGAGCCCAAGAAACAGGTGAAGTGCTGTACAGGAAAAGATACGGGCACTTCACCTAATTCGTGGGTACGAGCCGCCAGTGGCATGTGATAAGCGATTATTCAGAATCTCTCAAGCACCAATATCTACACAGAGATGTCGACTATAGCCTGTTCAAGGAAAGAAGACATGCTGGCAACATGTGAAAATGACTCCAGATGGGTAAATATTGGTTTAATGATTATGAATTTGGTCTCAAATTGTAGAAAACATTCTGTTCTACGATTTACGACCAAATTTATAATTTTTGAACCAATATTGATCGTGCTGGAGTTTTTTCTCATCTTACCAGAATGTCTTCTTTGCTTGGACAGACCATACCCTACTGAATATTCTATCGGCATTCAACTTGCTCCAACTACGCTTGAAAACAGAAGGTTCTTGCCCTTCGAAGTTCCAAATCCATATTATTCGAATAGGGTGTTCGACACAGGGAATGCCTCATGTAAATAAATCTTTTCAATGGCCTCAGTTGGGAATTGGATCTATAGTCTGTTCAAGCGAAGAAGACCCTCTGGCAAGATGAGAAAATTACTCCAGCTCGGTCAATATTGGTTCAAAAATTATCAATTTGATCTCAAATGGTAGGAAGCAATTTGACCTACTATTAAGACCACATTTATAATTCTTGATCAAATATTGACCAAGCTGAAGTCTTTTTTCCATCTTGCCAGAGGGTCTTCTTTGCTTGGACAGACCATACACTAGGTTCACTGAGCAGACACTAAGGAGACTGGCGGTTGGAAAATGACTGTAATTGATGCTCAGCTCTGTCAGGACAGTCGGCGAGTGGTCTTTAACAGTGCAACGAGTCAAGAACGTCCTCTGCTTAGATTTTCCCTCTCGTAGACCGCATACAGACTGTACAAACAGAGCTGAGAATTTATAATAGAGATTCGCTAACCGCCACTTTTAATGGTGTTTGCTGTACGAATTTTGAATTTATTACAATGCTAAGCCACGACAAATCCTTTGAGTATTCGCTAGAAATAAAAAGCTAGATGGATAACGGTTCGACGATAATAAACTGTAGTAACGATGATAATATATATTCGACGATAATAAAGTGTGGTAACGATTATAATTATCATCGTTACTACAGTTTATTATCGTCGATTATAATCGACGTTCGACGATAATAATGAAGTGTGGCCTCAGAGGTTTTCTGAGGGTGATGCCCACATGAGCTCGAAGTCTTGTGTGTGGGTAATGAGAGGGATGATGATGAGAGATGACGACCAATTTTTAGGTAGTCGATACCGACGGCTTATTGTCTCATCTGAGTTAATACATTGAGGGAGTTTATTTCCAGTGAATTTTTTTTTTCATTGTGTTCTACCAGACTTTGTTTAATCTGGCCTTCGTTAATTTACTTCATTTGATGTAACCTCTCACATCAAATATATTTCATTCCATATCTTATACGTGTGACGCCTAGTCGGAAGTAGAGTAAAATAGAAGATAGGCCAAGAATGTTCTGTGTTTAGCAGTTTGTAATTGATAGCCCAACTATGCTGAGATTAACGTGATGGGATTTCTTTGAATGAGTTTCCATTGATTCATACACAACTATCTATCCTTTTGATCCTTTGGATTCATACAAAATTATCGTTTAGAAGTGCAAATCATAATCTGAGAGAATTATAAATTTATTAAAATGGGAAATGATTAATTCCTAGAATCAAATCATACCAATTCCTGGAATCATATAAAATCGAATCGAGTTCCGTTCCGTATTTCAAAAATATCAGGCTACATTATTTGAAAACCTAAAATTATTTTGATTAAAAAATTATTATGAATCTCATGAAGTACAACATTTGCAACATTAGAAAGGATATACATTGACAGTTGTTTTACATTTTCAATGCGAACTCTCAATTTACTTGTAGAATTCATCAATATATTATATTTTTGTCATTCATTATCTCCGTTCCCCGTAAAGAAGTTGACTGTTGAGGAACTTCCGGATATTGGAAAACTCTTCCTTTCAATACGAAAAGCTACGAAAGTAAAAACAAAGGCTACTATACTATAAGAAAGCATTAGTAGAAGACTTTTCAAGCCCTAAGGCTATAAACGTCATACTCTTTGAGTAGTTGTGAAATTGATATTGTGGTAGTTATCCATAATAAATGAAAAGACAAGAAATCAGTGGTTTGACAACATCTTGTCTTTTCATTCATTCTATACGTCACACATAACATGAACATCACAACTAGGTAGACCGGGGCCGGATTTAGGATCTGTGGGGCCCTAGGCTCAGCTTATGATACGGGCCCCCTATATGAGATCTGCAGGGTGCATCCACTCAGCTAAGCGGGGATTCGGCCCCCCCAATTTCTGTAAAAATTGACATTGAAATTGCGTTTCTAAAGGCATTTTTATGGTCTATTAAATGAGAAAATCCCTATATTTTTAGTATAAATTATTGATAATGATAGCCTATAACCCTATATGAGACCAATTTGGTACTAAGTTTGAGATTCAATAACTGAATACAAATTCAAGAAAGATTCATGATGAGTTATTGAAAACCGGTTCACATTGAGATTGGGATAAGATGACAAATTATACAATATACAACTCATTCTCTGGATGTTGCAATGTTTACTAGCAAATCTTCACTTGCCTACTTTGCAGAATTGATCCCGAAAGAACCACTTTTTCAATTTTCAAGCTAAAGTTTTTATTAACTTTTCATTTTATTCGTTCTTAGTTGAATTCAACTTCCATTAAATCAATAATTGCCAAACTGCCAATTCTGGTAAATTGGTAGACGATTACCAGACGAATGCAATCCAATATATTATCAATATATTCAATGCCAAACATGATTCAAGCTGCCTTGCATGTTCACATTTGCAATGTTGCATGTGGTGTGGCAAGAAGGATTATAGGGACTTGCTTATTGTATCCCAACGTATTTTCATGTATTGAAAGCGTGATAAACAAAAGCCTACAGGAATAATTGATACAAAATAGCTAAAGGTCATCTATATTGAGCAAAACTGTCACATTGTACCGCACTTTATCATTGAAATAATAAAATTTTAAATATTGATTATTTTATTTTATTAGTTTTCTTGGAAGCACATAAGGAAGAGAATAATAATTTAACACAGAAAAATATTTAATTTGGAATCATCATGAATACTTCATTTCACAGGAAATAAAGATGTTTCAACAAAATATCGGAAACTCAATAACCAAGCAAATTGAATATTAGAGTCATTTTCACTGTTCTAACCAACTTTCTTGTATAACATTGAAAATAGTTTCTGATTCAGCCAGCAGATGGCAGTAGTAATAGGGCAATTTGCTTCAACTTCTATTTGACACGCCTCCAAGCTCCGCCTACGATCAAAATGGCCAAACATCGGTTAGATAAGTTTCCAAATTCAACCAGTAGATGTCAGCAGTTGACGGGTGATGTTTCAGATTTGACTTGGACGAGCTTTTATGCCCCGCCTGCTCTTTTCTTATCGGTTGACAGTGTTTCGTGAGTTCTGTCTAAGAAAATGGCTGCTAGCAAGAGAATGATGGATGGTGTATCATACAAAAAAATTACGCTGATTTACTATTGAAGATTTTGTGCTAGTTATAATATTTATTCATGTAATTGGTAACTATGATTTCAGCTTGTATCCAATTTCATAAGTATCATTCCAGTACATTATTCAACCCTACGTTTTCATATACCTACTATCTCGATAATGGATTTCCATATTAAATCAATATAAAAGATGAACGTTTGGATTTTCTTATCAAACCTGAAAGAACTTATCCAGAAAATGTGATGAACATCATTCCTTGATATTCCATACATATCATATTGAGTACATTCAGTTTCATATGTGTTCACTATTTCAATAAGTAATTTCCATATTGAATCTTCAAGGCTTTCTGAACATGTATTGTAAGAACGAAGATATCTCACTGCACTGGCGGCTCGTACCCACACAACAGCTGAAGTGCCCTTATCTTTTACTGTACAGCACTTCACCTGTTTCGTGGGCACGAGCCGCCAGTGTCTCACTGACAACACACTCGGTTCGATAAGGGTTGATAACTGATAATGCTTGAGGCAGCAAACAGTGTGGTCAAGTCTGTCCATGCAAAGATGACATTCTGACAATATGGGAAAATAACTCCAGCTCGGTCAATATCCGTTTAAAAATTATAAATTTTCTCTCAAACTATAGAACAAAATATTTTCCACAATTTGAGACCAAATTTATAATTTTTGAATCAATATTAACCGAGCTGGAGTCAATTTCCCATCTTGCAAGAATGTCTTCTTTGCTTAGACAGACTATATCTGAAACTGCATACAGGAATAAATTGTAATTTATATAATACTGTATACTCTTTCTATAGAGGTCTATTCAACCTCTATAGCTCAGATAACGCTTCAACCCTAACAAGGAAGAAGCTGAAAATATATGTTAATATCTATACAGTTCTATTCAAGGTATGAACACAGCCTAAGTATATACTACTATATCAACGGTATGACCATGTATATCCACAGTCATGTTTCTCCAGTGCATATAGGAATATTCTAAGCCTTTATAGTTTTGATATCATCAAAACCACGTATTACCCTTCTAGGCTAGCAACTGACCTACAAAATGTATAGAGCTTTCTATATCATAAAGTCTGTCCAAGCAAAGAAGACCCTCTGGCAAGATGAGAAAATGACTCCAGCTTGGTCAATATGGGTTCAAAAATTATAAATTTGTTCTCAAATTGTAGATTGGATTGATTCCTACAATTTGAGACCAAATAATAATTATTGAACAAATGTTTACCGAGCTGGAGTAATTTTCTCATCTTGCCAGAGGATCTTCTTTGCTTGGATAGGCTTTATGATATACTGTAGAATGGTCTATACATTTTGTTTGGACAGACAATAGCATAGCCAGGCTAGAAATTTCAAGGTAGCTGATAACTTGGATGATGAGCTGTGTCAGTTTATGTCAGTTGAGCACGTTCCCTCTATATATTTCTCTCTCTCTCTCTCTCTCTCTCTTTCTCTTTCTTTCTCTCCTAAGCTGTCATCAACCCAATGACAGTGACGTTTACATGATGATAGTGTTAGTGATGACTTATCAGGTCACTCCCTCACTACAATCAACCCAATGGCAGACAGGTTTACATATTGATAGTGCACTTGTCAGGTGATGACTGGGCTGGTAGAAATTAACTCGTCTAGATTTGCTGAATAAATTTTCATGAGGTATGTGTTCCTGGAGGCCAAGGTTATTACAAGAAGGTTGTTCCATGACTGCCTGATTTTGGGCAAAATGAAAAACAGGTGAAGAGAGAAGAATTTGACGTAGTTCAGATCAGAAATTCTAGTGTAGTGCGCATGCGCTAATATTTTTTAGTGAAAATCATCATGATGTTGTTGATCTGAACTACGTCATATTTTTTGGATCTTCAACCACTTTTCTAGTTCCCGAAAATCGGAATGACCTTGATAGGATCCTTATCTTAGGATAACCTTAATCTAAAACCTTGACTGGAGGCAACATACATTCAACATTGAGCCCCTCTGTTCACATGACAGATTTTTAGAGTGATATTCAGTAGTTATACGCATTGGTGATACGCAGAAGGCTAGTGATACGCAATAATGATACACAGTAATGATACTCAATAATGATACGCAGTAGTGATACGAAGTAGTGAAATGCAGTAGTGATACGCAGAAGTGATACGGAGTAGCAATGCGCAGTCTTAATACGCAGTTGTGATACGAAGTAGTGATACACAATAATGTTACGCAGTAGTGATACAGAGTCCAAATTGATACGCAATTGTACAGGAAGAAAGCTTTTTGACAGAGAAATTTGCAACGATTCATCGCCGACACATTGAAATTTTCACTGGCGGCTCGTACCCACAAAAAAGGTGAAGTGCTGTACAGTAGAAGATACGGACACTTCACCTGTATCTTGGGCATGAGCCGCCAGTGATTGGAAATGAGCAGTTACTATTGTTTTCAAGTATCAAACGTTTTGAGAGCATATAGACGTAGTTTAGGTATTTTTTATCTTGAATTAATAGGAAAGGATTATAAAAAACCAATAGTTATTTTCTTTCAATTTTCGGTATTGTCAAATGCGCTAACCTTACTTTTAAAAATATATTTGAGTACTTTTGTGTTCTTTTAAAGGTTCAATATTATACTTTTGAGTACTTTAAAAAGTTTAAAATATTTCTAGAAGTATTAGGCTATATTGGAGTACTTTCAAGTATATTGAAGTACTTCAAAGTACTGGGTGCGGCAGCGAGTCGAGCAACTTTGAAATAAGTGTCAAAAATTGATGAGGCTGTTAACAAAAAAAAAATTAATTCCATAATAACCTACATAGAAAAGCATTCATATTTCACTGAACAAACTCAATTTTTGTAAATTACGTTGGCAAGTGACGTCCTTCTCTCATCAGGCATTCCTCAAGGCACCGATGAACTGTTCATAACTTCCCGTAACATTTGCTGGGGTATTCGTGCAATCTCTCGACGAATGCTTTGTTTCAGTTCATCCAGTGTCATCGACCGTTGGTCGTAGACTTCACTTTTGAGGTAGCCCCACAGAAAAATTCACAGGCCGACAGATCGGGTGAACGGGCGGGCCATGGAATTGTTCCGTTTCGAGAGAAGAAACAATTAGAGAAAAGGGTCATTCAGAAGATGCATACTCATTCGGGCTGTATGGCTTGTTGCTCAGTCCTATTGGAATAATATTTCATTGTTTATTTCGAACTGGGATGGTTGAGGAAAGAAAAATGTGCGTAACATTTCGAAATACCGCTCAGTCACAGTTTCTCCACGTTCATTTTCGAAAAAATGACCCGATAATGCCTGATGGAGACGAGACGAAGTCTCGTACACTGAAAATCTACCAGTAACGGGCTATGATAATGGAATATAGATGCTTTGTTATGTAGATTATTATGGCATTAATAATTTTTTTGTAAACAGCTTCATCAATTTTTGACACTCATTATTTCAAAATCACCCGATTCGCTGCCGCACTCTATATTTTAAAAGTATATTGGTAAAAGTAGATTAGAGTTATAAATTTTGAGTACTTTTAAAAAGTATAATATTAAAGTGCTTCCAATACTTCTATGAGTATATGTCCAAAGCTTCCATGATACGGTATAGTATTACTGTAGCCTAGGATCATCAAGCTTTCAAATGATGACGACCTCTATTCATGCAGAGACCAGCTACTCACCAGTCACATTACTCTTCATTAATGGCAGATGATTTTCCGTGAAATACCACAGCCGTTAAAACCACTGATAAGCTTTTCCCATTAAATCCTATCAACACCTTTTTGCATCATCGATGAAAGACACTGGCGGCTTGTGCACATGAAACAGGTGAAGTGCTGTACAGTAAAAGATACGGGCACTTCACCTGTTTCGTGTGTACGAGCCGCCAGTGATGAAAGAGCATTTATTAGTCAATGAACTGTTTCACTTCAGTGGCGGCTCGTGCCCACCAAATGCTGTACAGTGAATGAAGTGCTGTACAGTAAAAGATACGGGCACTTCACCTGTTTCGTGGGTACGAGCCGCCAGTTTACTGGAACTGTGGGACAGTTTTGCATGATGTGATATACTTTGTCAAAGCGAAGAAGGCATTCTGGCAAGGTGGGAAAATGACTCCAGCTTGGTAAATATTGATCCAAAAATTATAGATTTGTTATCAAATTGTAGATCAGAATGTTCTCTACAATTTCAGACTGGATTCATGATTTTTCAATCAATATTGACCGAGCTGGAGTCATTTTTTCATCTTGCCAGAATGTCTTCTTTGCTTGGTCACACTATATCAGACGTTTTTGGAATTTTGCAGAAATCGATAGGCTGATTCCCACCACCAATACAGCTCATACTCTGTTCACGGAGTGTTTAGACCTATACCACGCCTCCTGTGCTTCTGACTTCATGATTCGCCCAACCCAAGTAGTTGCATTTGCAAAAATTTTATATTGATTTTTTTATTTCTTGATGACTTTTTGTATTAAATCATGTGTACAACTTCCACCTGTGCACAGGATTTCTCTTGTACGTGAATGGTATTTTGTACTCTATCAAAATTTTTTGTTAAAGTAGCCCATGTTTTATTTCAACATAATAAAGTTTTAAATTTTCGTATGTGAGACGTGAAAACTCCACTGAAGGCTCAAAATTAAATAATGACAATCACCGAAATTTAAAATTGAAAAACGTTGCCGTGTTTTGTAGTAATCAGAACCTTTACTTGATATGCTTCATTAACTGCTATGTTTTTAATCTCTTGAACATTTCATAGGCTAAAATAGTATAATATTATATTACATTATAATATAATGTAATTATCATATGGATTGTAATATATAATGAATTATCATATTATGATAATCATGAAAACCTTCTCCTTCGAATCATCAAGGCCGATTATCATGGTTTTTATTAATAACACAATGAAATTTTAGTTTTTGATTCAAAAAAACATTCTAAATTATAGCCTTCTTTTGAATGATGATTGATTAATCTTTCTTCAGGGTCCTCGGGCGGGGTGTGCGAAGTGTGCGACCGCCCAGGGCGCAAAGGCCAAGGGGGTGCCGCGTCGGCAGATGCAAAACGGGAATTTAAAAAATTTCAATTGCGTTATTAGAATGATTTTTTCACTACTTGATAAAAAACTTATTCTACCAATAACTTTAATTCACAAGAAATTATTTCCTCTGCATAAATTCATTCATCATAATGAATTGATCAATTATTAAAAAACCACGATATGAAGCAAGTCAAGAAATGGCCCTTTAAAATTTGATTCTATTGGTGGCTGACAACTACCTTTCACTCTGTTGAGCAATCACAAGCCAGTTTCCGATAAAAACTTCTCCCTAATTTTTTTACCGAATTGGCTTATGTTTTCAAGCCGCCGTGATATAAGCACAAGATCGTCAATAGTAAATCAGCGTTATTTTCTGTGTATGATACAACATCCATCATTTTCTTGCTAGCAGCCATTTTCTTGGACAGAACTCACGAAACACTGTCAACCAATATGAAAAGAGTAGGCGGGGCATGAAAGCGTGTCTAAGTCAAATCTGAAACACCACCCGTCAACTGCTGCCATCTACTGCTTGAATTTGGAAACTTATCTAACCGATGTTTTCGGCCATTTTGATCGTAGGCGGAGCTTGGAGGCGTGTCCAATGGAAGCCGAAGACTATTGCAACCCTATTGCTACTGCCATCTGCTGACTGAATTTGGAGCTATTTCGAATGTTATTCAAGAAAGTTGGGTAGAGCAGTGAAAATGGCTGAAATCTTCAATTAACTTGTTATTGAGTTTTCGATATTTTGTTGAAACATCTTTATTTCTAGTGAAATGATATATTTTTGATGATTACCAATATTTTTCTGTGAAAAATTTATCATTCCCTTCCTTATGTGCAAACTGAATGAATGAATTAATCAATAATCAAAAATTTCATATTTAAATGATAAAGTACGGTACATTGTGACAGTTTCTCTAAATGTAGATAGCCTTCAATCATTTTTTATTGATTCCTGTAGACTTTTGCTTATAATGTATCCAATACATGAAAATACGAAACAATTTGTTGCAATACATAAAAATAAGAAATCTTTTTTGCCACATCACGTGCAACATTGGGATTGCTTATAAGTGTGCTTATAAATGTGAACATGCAAAGCAGCTAGAATCATGTTTGGCTTTTGATATATTATTATGTTGGATTCGTCTTGTGATGGTGGGGGGGGGGGGGCTGCTGCCAAAATCTTGCACTGGGCGCCAAAAAAACCATGCGAGGGCCCTGTCTTTCTTCATGAATAATAAGTAATCAAACGTTCTTTGATGAAATTCATGAGGTGCTACCAAACCAGATGAAGCGCAACCCAACAAAACGTTCGCTTTGAACCAATGGGACACCTTTATTGCATCGGGGCACAGCTTTATTAGCATTGGATTAGAGTCTGTCCAAGCAAAGAAGACATTCTGGCAAGTTGGGAAAATGACTCCAGCTTGGTCAATATTGGTTCAAAAATTATGGAATTAGACTCAAATTATAGAGCAAAATGTTGTCTACAATTTGCGACCTGGTTACCGATTTTTGAACCAATATTGAACGAGCTGGAGTCAGTTTCCGATCTTGCCGGAATGTCTTCTTTGCTTGGACAGACTATAGCACAGATGACACCTGCGCATACCAGTTATATCGATCGCCAACGAAATTGGCAGTTGACGAATGTCTATCATCAGTGTTCAGCTCTGTCATGGCAGTCGGTAAGCGGTCTGCGAGAGCTTATAGAGTCAACAGTGACCTCAGAAAAACATTGTGTTTTTGTGGACCGCTTTCAGACTGTCCTTACAGAGCTAACCGTTAATAATAGTTGTTTGACAAAAGCCAGGTTTCTTGGAGTCTACTGTGAAACTTGGTTACAGTGATTTTATCCCTGCATGTCCTAATCTATAGGGTATTGTGTACTTCTTCTTGTTCTTCTTGTTCTTCTTCTTCTTCTTCTTCTTCTCCTTCTTCTTCTTCTTCTCCTCCTCCTCCTCCACCTTCTTCTTCTTCTTCCTCTTCTTCAATCTACCTTCTCCATCGTGATAATGAGGTCTTTCTTTTGTTCCTGGCCGTGTCTCTTGACACCCCCACTCAGTATGATTCCAGTAGGAGACTCAATGTCGGTCAATATTGTTTCAAAATTTATCAATTTGTTCTAAATTATAGGAAACAATTTGATCTCCTATTAAGACCACATTCATTATCCTTGAGACCTTGAACGAATATTGACCAAGCTGGAGTCATTAGTTTCCCATCTTGCCAGAGGCTCTTCTTTGCTTGGACAGACTATAATAAAATATGAAATTCAAATATCCTCATGACAGTTTGGAAACATATTATACAACATAATTAACATACAACATTATTAACATATATTGTCGAACCAAATAATTCAAATAACTTCTTTAACATCAATAACAAGGAAATAAAAACATTGTGCGAGAATGTATTCAATCAAAGCAAAAATATATATACAGCAATACAACATTACAACATTAGTTTGAGAAAAATTTACACTTTCATCAGAGATGTGTACTATACAGGCTGTTTCAGGAGGAATGTGCAATACTTCTCAGGCTGATTCCTAACACCAAGTAGACAAAAAAGTTCCATGGGACCAACCCCCAAAAACGCTTTGTTAACGAGATAACAATGGCGAAAAATTGAGATTTTTCAAAATATATTAATTTTTCTAATTTTTTAGAGGCTTAAGTGAGGTTCAAAAATGATCAATTCCTATGTAAAATTAGCTGAGGAATTCAATAAAACCAGTTCCAAGTTTGTAACTACAACGGTTATTGAGATAATTGGAAAAATATGCAAGAAAGAGCCATTTTTTCAACAATAAGGGTTATAACTGGATAAGGAATCCTAAAATTGTATTTTTTATTAATGGAAGTTGAAGAGAGTCAGATTCTCAACAAAAAGTTAAATGACGGCGATTGTGTAAATCTTACCCAAATCTCAGAAATGGCGATCAAAAATCGCAAAATTGACAAGAGTGATAAATTTGTGTTTAGTAGCGATTTTGCGATTTTTGATCGCTATTTCTGAGATTTGGGTGAGATTTACATAATCGCCGCCATTCAACTTTTTGTTTAGAATCCGACTCTCTTCAAGTTTCATTAATAATAAATACAATTTTATAATTCCTTATCCAGTTATAACCCTTATTGTTGAAAAATGGCGTTTTTTAGCATATTTTTTCATTTATCTCGATAACCGCTAAAGTTACAAACTTGGAACTGGTTTCATTCAATTCCTCAGCTAATTTTACATAGGAATTGATCATTTTAGAACCTCACTAAAGCCTCTAAAAAATTAGAAAAATTAATATGTTTTGAAAAATCTCAATTTTCCGCCATTGTTATCTCGGTAACAAAGCGTTTTTGGGGGTTGGTCTCATGGAACTTTTTTGTCTACTTGGTGTAAGGAGTCAGCCTGAAAAGTATTGCACATTCCTCCTGAAACACCCTGTATATTCTTACCTATACCCTGTTCACGATCACTTGAGACGAAATGAACAAATTTTTTGCGCGTGTGTGCGGATAAAGGAAGGTATTACGTATTACTTCATACGACGGTTGGCCGCAGTCGAACAGCTGTAGTCAATCACAGTTCCTGGCTTTTCCTCAAGTTCAAACAAAAATAGCTACCTGTACATGCAAAAAGTCTCTTTATTTCCTCTCAAGTGATCGTGAATAGGGTATAGAGTATATACATACATCAACAGCGCCAAACAGAAGCTCAATTTATTAACCAATAATTGGTTAAAAATTATTAATTGGTTAACAGTTAATAATTGGAAAACATTATTCAATGTCTTTTCATAAAAAAATTGATGTATTTACGACCTATACAGGGTGTTTCAGGAGGAATGTGCAATACTTCTCAGGCTGATTCCTTACACCAAGTAGACAAAAAAGTTCCATGGGACAAACCCTCAAAAACGCTTTGTTACCGAGATAACAATGGCGGAAAATTGAGATTTTGCAAAACATATTAATTTTTCTAATTTTTTAGAGGCTTTAGTGAGGTTCTAAAATAATCAATTCCTATGTAAAATTAGCTGAGGAATTGAATGAAACCAGTTCCAAGTTTGTAACTTTAGCGGTTATCGAGATAATTGAAAAAATATGCTAAAAAACGCCATTTTTCAACAATAAGGGCTGTAACTGGATAAGGAATTATAAAATTGTATTTATTATTAATGGAAGTTTAAGAGAGTCGGATTCTAAACAAAAAGTTGAATGGCGGCGATTGTGTAAATCTCACCCAAATCTCAGAAATAGCGATCAAAAATCGCAAAATCGCTACTAAACACAAATTTATCACTCTTTTCAATCGCAATTTTGCGATTTTTGATCGCCATTTCTGAGATTTGGGTAAGATTTACATAATCGCCGCCATTTAACTTTTTGTTCAGAATCCGACTCTCTTCAACTTCCATTAATAAAAAATACAATTTTGGGATTCCTTATCCAGTTATAATCCTTATTGTTGAAAAAATTGCGTTTTCTAGCATATTTCTCCAATTATCTCAATAACCGTTGTAGTTACAAACTTGGAACTGGTTTTATTGAATTCCTCAGCTAATTTTACATAGGAATTGATCATTTTTGAACCTCACTAAAGCCTCTAAAAAATTAGAAAATTAATATATTTTGAAAAATCTCAATTTTCCGCCATTGTTATCTCGTTAACAAAGCGTTTTTGGGGGTTGGTCCCATGGAACTTTTTTGTCTACTTGGTGTTAGGAATCAGCCTGAGAAGTATTGCACATTCCTCCTGAAACACCCTGTATTTCCTAAATTAATATTGATATAGCATCAAGTGAGTTGATTAAAATAATTCATTTACTCTCTAAAAAGTTGGAAAATATGAGTGATTCATTTTGAAAGAGTGATGAATGACCAACCTTTGATGATCAATCACAACTCACATCCTGAAAGTTACATTTAAATTCGAAATACCCTAGTTAACAAATGAAGAATTCTACTCATTCACTCACTCAGTCGAAAACAGTTCAACTTTATTTGTGTTTCGAATTGAGCAGTGGCCTTTTATTTACCAGGAGCAAAGTCTGGCTTATACCGATAGCAATGTTTGTTTCAAAAAACACTGGAGGTCACTATGTTCGATGGCTTTCTCCGGTTGTAGAACAGCTATAGCTTGCGCAAACTGGGAAGACACGTCTTTACAATGCACTTAACACTGTAACGAAGTGTCTTTCCAGCTTCGGCAAACTTGATGGATGTATACGTATAGTATAGGACTATAGGTCGAGCATAGAATATAGTCTTTCCAAGCAAAGAAGACCCTCTGACAAGATGGAAAAATGACTCCAGCTTGGTGAATATTCGTTCAAGAATTATGAATAGTAGATCAAAATATTTCCTACAATTTCAGATCATATTTATCATTCTTGAACCAAAATTGACCGAGCTTGAGTAATTTTCCCATCATGCCAGAGGGTCTTCTTTTGCTTGGTCGGACTATACGAGTACATTCTGGCAAGTTGGGATAATGACTCCAGTTCTGTCAATATAACTCAAAATTTTGTCTCCAATTGTAGATTAGAATATTTTCTACAAATCTAGACCAAATTTAAATTCTTTGAACAAATATTGACCAAGCTAGAGTCATTCTCCCATCTTGCCAGAATGTCTTCTTTGCATTCGAACACTATATATCTGCAACACTAGAATAGAATAGTGGTCTGTCCAAGCGAAGAAGACCGTCTGGCAAGATGGGAGAATGACTTAAGCTCGGTCAATATTGGTTTAAAAATTATCAATTCGATCTCAAATTGTAGGAAACATTCTGATCTACAATTTGAAACCAAATAAATCATTTTTGAACCAATATTGGCCCAGCTGCAGTCATTTTCCTATCTTGCCAGAGGGTCTTCTTTGCTTAAAGAGACTTTAGATATAAGCTATCCAAGCAAAAAAGACCCTCTGGCAAGATGGGAGGATGACTTGAGCTCGATCAATATTGTTTTAAAGATTATCAAGTTGGTTTCAGATTGTAGGAAACAATTTGATCTACTACTGAGTCACCATTTATAATTCTTGAACAAATATTGATCAATCTGAAGTCATTTTTCTATCTTGCCAAAGTGTCTTCTTTGCTTAAACAGACTATAGATAGTTGTCGAGAGAATTAAGAACTGACAGGAAAAAGAGGACAGTATTGGGTTGAATTGAAACAGTATTTAACTGTAGGGGATCAGCTGACTATAAAATAGAGTTATGAATATAATTCTAGTTACTGTCTAGTTACTAGTTGTTAATTGAAACGTACAAGGAACAGACGAAGCCGCCTCAATTTTTGGCACTGAAATTTTTCATTTTTATTTTTTAGATAAATAAAATTGGTGATTTTGCTCTCCAAACTTGTAATTCTAATGAGCCGCCTCAATTTTTGGCACTGAAATTTTTCATATTCATTTTTTAGATAAATGAAATTGGTGATTTTGATTTTGCTCTCTAAACTTGTAATTCTAATTTCGCTCTTCCAAAAAGAATTTTGATTCGAATGTGATTCAAAATTGTAGCCTAATATTTATAGTATATTCTGTCCAAGCAAAGAAGACCCACTGGCAAGATGGGAAAATGACTCCAGCTTGGTCAATATTTGTTAAAGAATTATAAATGTTGTTCTAATAGCAGATCAAATTGTCTCCTATAATTTGAGATCAAATTGATATTTTTTTATCAAAATTGACCCTGAGCTTGAGTCATTTTCACATCTTGCCAGAGAGTCTTCTCTGCTTGGTCAGATAATATCAATATGAGTTGTGTATCTCTTGTACCTATGAATGATAAAAATTTTTTTTGAGGGTGAATTTTTATGCGGTTGTGAGTTGTAAAAACTTCAGTAAAACCATTACAATAGAATTTCACAATTGGAATAGAAACTATAAAGTGAGGAAGTCTAATGATAGCCTACAGAACAATTATCTCTTCTTTGATTGTTGAAATGAAAAACTCAAATCCTCTGCTACTGAACGTGTCTGTCCTCTGAAAGAAGTCATTCTGGCGATATGAGAATATAACTTAAGCTTGGTCAATATTTGTACGAAAATTATCAATTTGTTTCTAAAAAAGTAGAGCAGAATGTTTTCTACAATTTGAGGCCAAATTTATAATTGTTGAACCAATATTGACCGAGCTGGGGTCATCTCCCTATTTTTCCAGAATGTCTTCTTTGATTCGATAAACTATACGTGAGGTGAATAACGGAAGTTACTCTCTAGAATCATGCGAAATTGGAATTTTATGTCTCCTATTTCAAATATTGTATCTTGGTTCGGTATATTGAGAAATATTTTCCCTTTAAAATAAGTCCAATTTCTCATAGCCTAGGCTATGGCCTAAGGCCTTGCAGCATGGAACACGACAATTCACTTCATTCTCACTCTCTCTCTCTCTCTCTCTCTCACACAAACACACACTCTTTCTCTTTCTATTTCTCTCTTCATCTTTCTCATCTTTCATTCACTCTCTCATTGTTACACACTCACACTCTCACCAACTTTTCAATTGTACACTGAGTTTCATTGTCTGTCCAAGCAAAGAAGACATTCTGGCAGAATGAGAAAATGACTCCAACTCGATCAATATTGATTCAAAAACTATAAATTGTGTCTCAAATTATAGAGCAGAATGTTTTTCACAATTTAAAACCAAATTTTCAATTTTTTAACAAATATTAACCGAGCTGGAATCATTTTCCCATCTTACCAGAATGTGTTCTTTGCTTGAACAGATTTACTCGTACATGTCTCGTGAGGCGTAGTTTTATAAAAAGTCACTCGACTTTCTTGAACAAAAAGTAATATCGCTGGAGTGGAGGTGATCCTAGAATGCATAGCAGGAGGCCTGTCACATTTTACTAATATTTGTATCTTGAAACTTCCTGCGAAAAGAGAGTGCGACCACGTCATGGAAACATGTTTCTTTGAGAGCTAGTTTTCATGATAGGTCTATTATAGTTCCAGAAAAATTTGAAATTAGTGTAGATACACTTGGAAAATAATGATAGTTCGATTATAATATAATGCAATGATAACTTGGGAAGCGGGAATATTGCGTCACATTTCTAAGTTCATGACCATTTCGTATCATTTTTCAAAGGTTTTCATTTATGTCGGCATTCTATTGCTTGAAACTCCTGAAATTACATTCAAAAGTATTTTTATGATATTAGAGATGTCAAAGATCCCAAGTATAGCATACATTTCACTTGTAATTGTTATCAAGACAATAATTAGCCTACTTTTTCATGTACTCTGCTATAACTATTTATAGGACTGAATTTAGTTTTTTAGAACTTGGAAGACTGAATCTAATTTGAATAATTGAATAAATAATCTTCTATTTATTCCAAAACAAATGAACAAATAATCTTATAAACAAATAATCAGTGATTCACTATAGATGAAATCATAGAAATAATTGTAGTAAAAATTATAAATTCTATAGATAAATTCGAACTTGAATTGATAAGTAAACTATAAGTGTGAGACAGTAAATAGTTGATCGTGTGTAAAAGAGTTACGTTGTGTGAATGACTTTGTGAATGCTACATCATCCACCATTTTCTTGCTAGCAGTCATTTTCTAAGGCAGAACTCCCGAAACACTGTCGACCAATCAGAAAAGAGCTGGTGGGGCATAGAGGCGTGTCCAAGTAAACTCTGAAGCTTCCCCCGACAAGCTGCCGCCGGCCAATCAGAGCACAGTGTAGGCGGAGCTTAGAGGCGTTGTCAATGGGATTCGAAACAAGTCACCCTATTGCTACTGCCATCTACTGGCGGAATTCGGAACTATTTCAAATGTTTCAGTGAAAATGGCTGCTATCTTGCTTGTGATATAGTTTCCGATTTTTGTCAAGGAATTAATATTTTCATGTCTATAGGCCTAGAGCATGAAAATGTGTATTTTCATGTATATTCTATGATGAGACAAATATTACCGTGTAATATCGGCCTTATCTCCATTATGCACTGGCGGCTCGTGTCCACGAAACAGGTGAAGTGCCCGTATCTTTTATTGTACAGCACTTCACCTGTTTCGTGGGCACGAGCCGCCAGCGCCATTATGCTCTATTATCAAACTCATGCCAAAGAGAATTAATAATTGTTGTTTCACTCCGTTCTCAATTCTGTGGGTGGATGAAATAATGCAATGTGAATGATATTCTGTGTAGAACAATCAACTCAATATCAGAGCTGTTTATATGAGCAATAAATCATTTCCTACTGACGTAAAAGCCCTAGAGACTGAGTGAGAGAGCTAGAGAGGGAGAGAGAAAAGAGAGAGACTTCAAAAGGGAATAACAATTATTGTGATCCTGATCAGAAACAAGAAAGATTGATCAAATGGATTGTTGGATTACCATAGTCCGTCCAAGCAAAGAAGACATTCTGACAAGATGGGAAAATGACTCCAGCTCGGTCAATATTGGTTCAAAAAATAAATTTTGTATAAAATTGTAGAACACAATGTTCTCTACAATTTGATACACAGTTTATACTTTTTGAACCAATATTGACCGGAAAGACATTTTCCCATTTTGCCAGAATGTCTTCGTTGCTTGGACAGACTTCCAGTCAACTCTTTCGATAGAATAGTGATAATTATTATTGAAATAACCAGGAAATTGTATTATGACAGGAATATTCATTGATACAGGTTGCAACACTCAATTGTAACACTAGCTAAACAGAGGAAGTATAGTCGACGCCAAACCGTTAGGCGGCTTCGTCTGTCTCTTGTACGTGATGTAACAGCTGATGTTAAGCATCAATATGTCTTTTATGATTTCAAAAACATCATCTAGCTGAATAATAACTCCTATTGACAATATCAGCTGTTGGAGCGCAAAAGGAGCAGATGGATCCGCCTAGCTTTTTGGCGTCAGCTATGATTGGAACTCGGGGAAATGCAAACGGAAGTGGAAAACCGGAAGTGAGCATCATTTCCAGGTTCCATTGTAGCTCGATCCTCTCTTGATCCCCGTATAAATATCACTGGCGGCTCGTGCCCACCAAACAGGTGAAGTGCTGTACAGTAGAAGATACGGACACTTCACCTGTTTCGTGGGTACGAGCCGCCAGTGATAAATATTAATCAATCTGTTTGTGGTCACTTTCAAACTTTGTCCCACTGTACGTAGTTCGAACGTTAGATTCGTGGTTCAAACTTGTTTTAATCTGTGAATATTCCATCAAAACCATGTTTTTCTAAGCTCAGCTTCATCGCAGTTTATATAAGGTTCAAAATGTGGATTCACGATTACACCTTGTTTCATCTGTGAATAGTCAGTTTGAACCAAGTTTCTCTGAGCTCAATAATTCAAACGCAGTTTCTACTAGTAGCCCAGGCAAATTAGTCTTCTAGCACCTAAAAAATGATGGATGGCTGAAAATGATCTTAAACCACTGTGGGCATCCCAAATAAGTTTAATATTAGTTTGCGACGCTTTTTGAGTGGCGCATAATACAGGTTGCTCAAAAAACCACGGACAATTTGTTCATTTTCTAGTATTTTCGCAACTCACGTCAAAACCAAGCGTCGGACAGAAAAATTTGTTATTACAATTTTTCAGTAAATAAAATTCTTGAGCGATTGATATCAAATTTCAACCCCCTGTGATAAGCGACAACCGAGTTATGAATTTTTAAAAATGCTGTATTTTTTAGAGAAATTAAAATTTGACAATTTAAAATTTTTAATTGTTTATATATTTTGTACGTTTCATTTGAAATGTGAAATTCAAAATCCCTCTGGGGATAATTTCATCCTGTACAATCCAAGACCAAGTAGAACTTTCTATCTTGTATATTTTTTGTGCTAGAACTCTCAACAAATTTCCTTGTACAACAGAAAATACAATATTTTCAACAATAATGACCAAAATAAATCTCTATTGTCGCTTATCACAGAGGGTTGAAATTGATATCAATCGCACAAGAATTTTATTTACTAAAACATGGTAATTACAAATTTTTCTGTCCGACGTTTGGTTTTGACGTGAGTTGCAAAAAACTAGAAAATGAACAAATTTTCCGTATTTTTTTGAGCACCCTGTATTATGCGCCACTCAGAAAGCGTCGCAAACTCATATTAAACTTATTTGGGATGCCCACAGTGGTTTAAGATCATTTCCAGCCATCCATCATTTATTTGGTGCTAGGCCATTTTTTCAGACTAATTTACCTGGACCATAGGTTGAAACCGTAGATCCGCGGTTCATGCTTGTTGTAAGCTGTGAATAGTCAGTTTGAACCAAGTTTTGCTAAGCTAAGACCAACACATTGCTGTATACACGGTTTTAGTAGTGGATACTTGCATTTGAGAATTACTTGGTTTTCAATGGGTAATTTATATCTATGTACCAAATTGTAATTTACTTGCAATCTAAGTGTTAAGTTGAATGCTTGTTGTAACTTCTGACTTGGCGCAATAAGTATGTATAAGGTAGGAAATTGTTAATTCCGGAATTTCTTGCCGAAAATTACATGAAATACTAGAGTAAGCCGTATAATAATAGAGAAGCAATAGTAGAAAAATAGTTGTAATAATAGTAGTTTTGTAATGGAAATACTTTTTTTTAAGATAAGTCTTGATTACTCCATTTACTAGCACATAATAATATAACATGCATCTTATATCATCATTACCATTCCGCTCATACTATGAATATCCAATAGTACTCGATATTAGGTTTCCTCAACTACGTATTAATTAAACTCAATTATCATTGGATTACTCGACCTATATGTGACTCAATCACATCAGAGTGGCTGAACGATATGCTCCATATTGTAGTCTACTCATTCATACAATAAATTCAGTTCTCCAAACTGAATTAACACTCCATCATTATTAAATTAATCAGACGATATCATTACTTTATTATATCTATAGTGCTACTATTGTTGCACTATAGATATATACAGTCTTATATCTACTTATACTACTTATATCTACAGTCCCTTCAATATTGCAATTGAATACTTAATAGGTATACTCAGTCCAGGCAAAGAAGACATTCTGGCAAGATGGAAGAATGACTCCAGCTCGGTCAATATTGGTTCGAAAATTGCAAATTTGGTCTTAAATTGTAGATTTGAGTGTTTCCTACAATTTGAGAAGAAATTTATTATTATTGAACCAATATTTACCGATCTAGATTAATTTTCTCAATCTGCCAGAATGTCTTCTTCGTTGGGACTATCTATACATAGTGAATAATCCGTCACAAAGCATATAGCATGCATCCGTCATTTCGAATTATATCTAATGTGTTTGAAGTGATATTATGCCTATTTGATGTAACCCCCAACTTGTTGTAACTTGTATAAGTGTGAGAGTTTGAAGTGGTATTAGGCTATACCCTATTCCTTGATGCAACTTCCAAATCCGCCAAACATATATATGACGGAGAATACAATGTATACGGAGTAGAGTGTTACATCGAGGAGGTGTGGTATATTCGTGTCAAATTATAATGTGATGTGTTTGAAGTGGTATCAAACCTATTTGATGCAACTTCCAAATTGGTGTGACACGTATAAGATGTAGAATACAATGTATTTGGAGTAGAGAGTTACATCGAATAGGTGTGGGCTTAAGAGGAATGAGGCTTCATTAGGCATGAGATGCTCGATGGATTATTTGATGATCTGCAATTGGCATTCAGTGCTTTATTGAGGTGGTATAAGGCCACTGGCAGCTAGTACCCGCAAAACAGGTGAAGTGCGCGTATCTTTTACTGTATAGCACTTCACCTGTTTCATGGGCACGAGCCGCCAGTGGGTGAGGCATGAACAGAATTGAGTAATCGAGGAGTTGGATATACTCGTAGTTTGAGTGTCGAATATAATTATTGAGTTCAACAATGCTCATTGTCAATTGCAGCTCAAAACGAGGGCAGGAAGCAGCATATTCCGATATATCAGAATTCAAACGGAATTCGCAGTTAATAAGGTCACTAATTACAGTCTTCCAATTGCTGATTACTTTTCAATAGCTTGAATTTAACAGCTATAATTTGAAGTAAGTTTTTAGGCTTGTAGCCCACTTGAAGCAGTCTAGACTCTAGACACAAGAGTCTAGAGTCAAGAGTCAAGAGTCTAGACACAATGTAGACAATTCTTCGACTTGGAAGAAACCCATCAACTTTTTTGCTTGAGACAGCAGCAGTATACAGAGTGTTCCGAAAAGAATTACTGATTTGGATACCACCACGGTGTTCCTTAAGCTATAACAATGTCGTGTAATAGTTATGCCTTAAGCT
The DNA here is from genome assembly GCA_017141385.1 of Sogatella furcifera. Lineage (NCBI taxonomy): Eukaryota > Metazoa > Arthropoda > Insecta > Hemiptera > Delphacidae > Sogatella > Sogatella furcifera. Next base: position 1,801,906 of record CM029550.1, on the reverse strand, counting down.
AGAAAATGTCGAGCGAAAAATGCCGAATTCTCCTTAGTTTTCCTGTTATCCGCCATTTTGTGTTTTATGATTTGCCATCATAACTCGATAATAAATGCACATATTCATTTGAAATTTGGTATGCCTGAGTATTAGTAGGATTTCTTAAAAATAGTTATCTCGAAATTGTCCAATTTTTGAAATTTTCCAAAATGGCGGCCGACTGAAATTTTAATTTTGAATTTACTATTGGTAAGAATGGTTCAATGAGGATTTGTATCATTACAAAAATGTAGAGCTTTAAATTCTGATGGAAATCGTGCCTAATTTGTCAGGATTCGATGATAAATAACTGAGATAATGACGATTTCAATTTTTATTTTCGTGAATTTACGCCCGAAAGTGCTGACTTACGCCGGTATTATACGATAATAGTTCTATGATCATATGGAAAGAGATGAGAATATGATTTCGTGTTTTCATCTCTTTCCATATGATCAGATATGATCATAGAACTATTATCGTGTAATATCCGTCTAACGTGTAATACCGTTTAATACTAACGGTATTCATAGAGGCTTGGTTCGGAATAAAAATTGCTTTATCTCGGTTATTTATTATTGGATTTGGATGAATCAGGCACCATTTATTTCAGGCTTTGAAGCTCTAAATTTCTGTAATGATACAAATTCCCATCAAACCATCCTTCCCAACAGTAAATTCGAAATTAAAATTTCAGTCGGCCGCCATTTTGGAAATTCCAAAAATTAGACAACTACTTTGAGATTACTATTTTCAAGCAATCATACTTATACTCAGGCATACCAAGTTTCAAATGAATATGTGCATGTAAACGTGATAATAATTGTTTGAAACTGCAATGAAAAATAGTGACGATCAAGCTATTGATTGTAAATATTCATCATGAATCTTTCTATCTGAATTAACTAAAATTCTACAGGTTTATTATACGCTACTTTTCTGCTGGAAATGCCAAAAACATGGAATATCCGTATCTCCTTATATGTTGTATACATTTTATCGAAAGGATTTTCTGTGAGAAGGACACGTCCATAGTCCAAATTCTGTTGAAAATTCTGCAAGGAGAAAGCAGAAGAGAAAATTCACCCAATTTTCAAAATCCAGACAAGAGAGGACTGTATGTCGTGAATATAAGCTTACAAGTTTCGAAATATGCTGATCTCAGGAAGAAGTAGACACTGGCGGCTCGTGCCCACGAAACAGATGAAGTGCTGTACAGTAAAAGATACGGGAACTTCACCTGTTATTGGGCACGAGCCGCCAGTGGAAGTAGATTGGAGATAGACTATCACTACCGTTAGAGTGAATATTCAAGGGATTGAGAGATAATATAAGGGATAGGATTAAATATTTGGTAAGGGATAGAGAGAATTTTTTTGAAAAAAAAAATCACTCAGTCAACAAACTAGATCCAGGCAGCTGACACTCATTTACTCGAGCTAGGTATAGTCTGTCTAAGCAAAGAAGACATTCTGGCAAGATGGGAAAATGACTACAGCTCGATCAATATTGATTCGAAAATTATAAATTTGGTCTCAAATTGTAGAACGAGTTCTGCTCTACAATTTGAAACTAGACTTGTAATTTTTTAAATTATATTGACCGAGCTGGAGTTATATTCCCATCTTGCCAGAATGTCTTCTTGGCTTGGCGATTCTGTGACATCGAATGGGATTTGGCAGAGCCAAGGTAATTTGATAGAGCCAATCGATATTGATGGGTTGAGAGAATAAATGGTTCTATCACTCTTGTTCACACAATCTCTCTCTTTCTCTCTTATACGGTTAAATGTTAAATGTAATATCCCTCCTTCTCCAAGAATGGACATCTATGTCCAAACTCGACCATTTCATGTAAATACATCAGAACCATATCATTACAGTAATAATATCGAATCCTATATACCTGCAATAAAAATATTCTTATGGCTTTTAATGGTGGGGAGACCCTTACGGGTAGTTCCACCTCACCAATGTGTACTTGGCCAGAACCGGTCACCCATCCAAGTGCAGTCCACAGTGTTCATGACTTAACATCACGTTCACTGATAGAGGGTGGAATTTTTCTATTTTTTTATTAAATTTGTCTTATTTTCGCAATCTGAAATTTAATATCATGAAATTATTGTAATCTACTTGAATAAAGCGAATAATCTTATCTAATCTCCCTAAATTTTTGTTCTTCATTATCTATTTCTCGCTCTCTCTCCATCATGGTTGAATGTTAATAAGAGAGATGTCTTTAAACATTCCTCTCCAACAATGGACTTTTATATCTCTAAATTCCGCCATTTTATGTAGACATATTTATCACCGTTAGCTCATATTGAATCCTACATCTGAGTCATTTCACAAAATTCCATAGTCTATAATAATAACTCAACTCAAGCGAACCATGCAGGGCCCTCGCGTGGGGTGTGCCGAGTGTGCGACCGCACAGGGCGCCACGGCCAGGGGGCGCCGCGGCGCCTGAAAAACAGGAGTTTCAAAAATTTCAATCAGGCTATTAGAATTCACTATTCCATGAAACACTTATTTTATCAACAACTTGAATCCACAAGAAACTTTTTTCTCTGCATAAACTCATTCGTCATAAATCAATAACTCATGTATTAATAATATTTTATTATCATTATTAACTCATGTATTGATCAATTTAAAAATCACAATTAATGTATGAAACACCTCTCTAGAATTTAATTCTATTGTTAGCTGACAATCACCTAACACTCCGTACACCTTTTTTATTTACACACGTTTCCTACCCTTTTTGAAGTGTAGTTTTTAAAACTTTTTTCTGGCAAGAGGTCGGTATTAGATAATGAATAGTTTGAGTTCTATTTCATTACATTCATGGTATGAAAAATAGAATTAGTGAGTGTAAGATGGGAGTGCGGAATCATATTTCCATCTCATTTCATGCTGCTTAGAATTAGTAAAGTCAAGTAATAGCCCAAAAATTTACAGTGAACTGTAAAATACAGCTTTAAAAAGTAAAACTGAGCACGAATTCTATAAATGAATTCTTCAAATACTATTTTGATAGAATCTTACCAGCCTGAATACGTAAATATTATATTAGCACAAGCTCGTCCATAGTAAATCAGCGTATCTTTTTGTGTATAATACACCATCCATCATTTTCTTGCTAGCAGCCATTTTCTGAGACAGAGCTCACGAAACACTATCAACCAATAAGAAAACAGCAGGCGGGGCATGAAGGTGTGTCCCAGTCAAAACTGAAACATCACCCTTCAACTGCTGCCATCTACTGGTTGAATTTGGAAACTTTTGTAACCGATGTTTTCGGCCATTTTGATCGTACGCAAAGCTTGGAGGCGTGTCCAATGGAAGACAAAGCAAGTCGCCCAATTGCTACTGCCATCTGCTGGCTGAATTAGGGACTATTTCGAATGTTACTCAAGAAAGTTGGGTTGAGCAGTGAAAATGGCTGAAATCTTTAATTTGCTCGTTATTGAGTTTCCGATTTTTTGTTAAAACATCTTGAGCATTATTAATATTACCTTTCACGTATTGAATCCTGAATCTTCAACATTTCAACTACAGTAGTTTTCTAAGTCTATACTTGGTGCGATCTGTGTGATTAGCTTCATTTATTATTTCCATAGTATGGGATTCAAGCCGATATATTTTGTAATCTACCAAAATCAAGTTAATGAATCTGAATCTCTCTCTTGCTTTCTCTTACACTCTACCTCTCTTTTTCTTTTCTTCCTTACAACTACTCAAGTAAAGGGATCGTCTTTGAGAGAAAGATAAAATATTCTGGGATCTTGAAACTTTCTAAAGATAAAAATGTGATTTATGATGAGCTTAGGTACAGTATTGGATGAATGGTTATGGTCCACGTTTCACCTACTGAATTCCAAAAACAGATTCAGAATGAACCGCTAGCGCAAGGTGTATCATTTTATGATAAAAATGATTTATGATATCATATTGTGAATGTATAGTCCACCAGTTGAAGAAGACATGCTGGAGAAGAAATTACTCCAGCTCGGTCACTATTGGTTGAAAAATTATAATATTGATCTCGAATTGTAGAAGACATTCTGCTCTATAATTTGAGACCACATATTCAATTTTTGAAATATTGACCGTGCTGGAGCCATTATCTCAACAGCCAGAATGTCTTCTTTGCTTAGACAGACAAAACAAGGTTTATCATAATATTAATATTCGAGAGGGGTTCAATGATGGGGTGAACCGTATGGGATCTTCTTATTCAAAGTCAAATAATATAAATCTTGATGTGCAAGATTACGTTCTCGTATCATCAAGTTGGAAGTCGAATAATATAAATCATGATACCTTGGTAAATCGCAATATCAAGTTGAAAGTCGAATGATTTAAATCATGGAACCCAAGTAAATTGAACCATAATACTGTCACAGTAGGGTAGTAAATCGGTCAGACGAGATATAGTCTGTTCAAGGAAAGAAGGCATTCTAGCAAGATGGGAGAATTACTCCAGCTAGGTCAATATTGGTTCAAAAACCATTAATTTAGTTTTAACTTGTAGAAAACATTCTGATCTACAATTTGAGATCAAATTTGTGATTTCTGAATCAATATCGACCGAGCCGGAGTAATTTTCCCGTCTTGCCAGAATGTCTTCTTTGCTTGGACAGACTGTAGGTCTCGCGAGTTACGGAGGGATTTACGTTCTCGAAATCGTATCCCGGAAGGATAACAACGGTACTAAAAGTCTACATTGACAGACCCTTGACCTTACAAACATAGAGCAATAAGACCTTCACTGGCGGCTCGTGCCCACGAAACAGGTGAAGTGTCCGTATCTTTTACTGTACAGCACTTCACCTGTTTCGTGGGTACGAGCCGCCAGTGAAGACCTTTGACAAGCGTAGAGCCCGTAATGCTATGTTATAGTTATAAAATACCATGTTGAATAATGTAGGTGCCTAATGATATTGCATTAAAACGTGACAAAATTGCTTCATTGTTGTAACAGAAGTCTCATTTTTTCAGGCTGATAAATGTTTGGAACATGTCAAATTACGTTGGCATAATACTTTTTTCTTCTTCACTCTTCTATAAACTTCTTTCATCAATTTTTTGTCGGATTCGCAAACCATGTAAACACTATTGAATTTCAAACTCAATATTCAATTCTATTGAAGGAGGTTACATGGATATGACCTATGATTATGATATATCTAAATATATTTTTATGTGTTTCCATATTCCGTTATCTGATAATCACAACATCCTTGTAAAACTCAAGTCAATGCCGCCTTTCAATATGGAAATCTCAGGCACATAAACTGGGATTCAGGTAGTCCAAAGAAAAAAGACGGAACTTTTCAAAGGAAAGCCCTTCAGTACACACACAGTTCAGTATTCTTCGCGTTCTTCATTAACAAAGCTACTACTTCAGCTTAAGAGCATTCGTTATTATCACCGTAGGCTTATGTATTATACTCGTGAATACCTACATATACAATGTGTTTGAAAAGAATATACTTGTCTGAAGGTGCAGTAGCCTACATGCATAAGTATGAAACACTTACATGTGTACCCTGGTATTCAAGCAGTGAAGACTTTCTGGCAAGATGTGAAAATGAATCCAGCTTGATCAATATTGGTTTAAAAAAAATAAATTGAATCTCAAATTGTAGATCAGAATGTTTACTACAATTTGAGACCAAATTTATGATTTTTGAAACAATATTGACAGAGCTGGAGTCATTTTTCCATCTTGCCAGAATGTCTTCTTTGCTTAGACGGACTGTATGAATACTCACGTATGAATACACAGTTACACACGTCAAAGGTGCAGTAATGCGTATGAGAGACCATTACTCTACCCTCTTATCTACAACAGTCACCTACTGTACACTCCAGCACTTTTCAATGCCTTTGAAGGCCTATTGTGTGAAGGAGTAACGAGCAACATTATACGCGCCTTTTGAAGAGTTCTTGCGGAGGAAAGAATGAATTTCTGATAAAAATCAGAAAAGTGGGAAAATCAGAACGGTAGGTAGTTTTCCATCAACATTCATTAGGTCTATCAAAGTTTTGCCGCTTGATTGGCAGAATAACGCCCCATACAAGTTTTATTGGTAATTCATTTATGAGTTATTACAGTCTGTCCAAGCAAAGAAGACACTCTGGAAAAATGGGAAAATTGATCCAGCTGGGTTGATATTCATCTAAAAATTAGAAATCTGTTCTAAAATTGTAGATCAGAATATTTCCAACAATTTGAGACCAAATTTATGATTTTTGAAACAATATTGACAGAGCTGGAGTCATTTTCTCATCTTACCAGAATGTCTTGTTTGCTTGGACGGAATAGTTTTATCTCCAGCAGTCAATACAATATTGTTGATTGATTTTGTTGAGGTACTTCAATTGAAAGATTGAATTAACTTATCTTACAATGTTGGAAGTTATAAGTTCACCATTTAGATTAAAAGTTTGGCATTTCAAGCTCCAATGAGATAATTCATTGATACTTTGAGTGGCCCAGTCAAGTGGACTTACTTCTTAGGCCTATTTTATAAATAATATTTATCTAAACTCTAACACATACACTATTGAGGAATGAGAGGTGGACGATCGCCCAAAACTCCTTCAATTCCAATTATTCAGTTTAAAAATGACAACATCAAGTACCTTCCATTATATGAAAATTCAACAACATCAATATTCTCTCAACAAATTTCATTAGAAAAAATTTCCAAATAAGTATGCTTATCTTAGGCTATATATTTTTTTTTAAGTCCTCTAATGCCACCTTTACACCGGAATGTTAGTAACTTTTTTAGATAACGTATTATTATATAGACTTATATATTATATAGCTTATTATATAAAAGTTATTTACAAATGTTATTAACATTCCGTGTGTGAACGTGGCTTAAAAGTCTCTTGATTAGCGAAATTATTGCTGGATGAAATTGAATTAATTTTGCTCTGACACTTGAACATGATGAAAAATTTCATCAAATTCTTCCATCCAATAACATTATTTTTAATTGAGCAGAGTATATATGAGGAGTCATCACATTTGACACCCTTGTCTAGTTTGTTGCATTCAAATAGTTCATGTCTAGTATTGGATTCGAATGCATGAAATTAGTTCAACTTTAGTATAGGAAACTTTCCAGTAGGGAACTGGAACAAGAGAGTTCCCATTGTACGCAAACAATCAAAGAGTATTCTGATTTTCACAGTTTGTTAGTTAATAGGCTATCACTGGCGGCTCGTGCCCACGAAACAGGTGAAGTGCTTTGCAGTAAAACATACGGGAACTTCGCCTGCTTCGAGTCGCCAATGGTTAATACTTTCTATTATTTATAGAATAAAGCTGTAGATCTATTATTAGAACAATTTTTATAACAAGTCACCTGTTATTTCAGAAAATCTTCTATCGAATCTCTCTACATCCCTCAACTTCTCCTATAATAAATGTTTCTTGAAATCTCCCAACCTGATCCTTCTTGAAGTCTTCCAGAGTTCCCAGTTTCAGAAACGATGACTCAGTGTTTTTCTTTGGGATATTCAACTTGTGCGCTAACAGCTTCGAAGAGTTTTTATCCCTCCACGAAAGGTCACGACAGAGGAGGCTCAACAGAAGCTGTATAATATCACTCCGCGTAACCGCTACGCTAATATTCCTCCGCTAAGCAAGATTATTGTAAAAAGCGAGAGCGAAAACTTCTGGCAAAGTTTTTCGAATTGAGTCAACATTTTATTCAATTTTTAGAATACTTTAGCTTGAATCTATGTAGCTATGGTCTATCTGTTCAAGCAAAGAAGACATTCTGGCAAGAAGGGAAAATAAATCCAGCTAGGTCAATATTGATTAAAGAAATAGAAATTTGGTCTCAACTTGTAGATAAGAATGTTCTCTAAAATTTGAGACCAACTATATAATTTTTGAACCAATATTGACCGAGTAGGAGCTATTTTCTAATTTTGCAAGAATGTCTTCTCAGCGTGGACAGACTATATACATTTATTAACTTATTCGATTGCGCACTTACAAAGTCATGAATTTTCTTTTGAACTTTTTGGAGCTGAATTGGCAACATTATCAAGACTTTCAAAGGAGCTTCAGCAACTCAACAATCTAAAAGTTCGCCAACTTTTGAGCACTGGCGGCTCGTGCCCACAAAACAGGTGAAGTGCTGTACAGTAAAAGATACAGGAACTTCACTTGTTACGTGGGTACGAGCCGCCAGTGCTTTTGAGACATGAATATCGATGGAAATATTTCAAGTAGTCGTATTTGTACGCCCCTCTGACACTGGCGGCTCGTACCCACGAAACAGGTGAAGTGCTCGTATCTTTTACTGTACAACACTTCACCTTTTTCGTGGGCACGAGCCGCCAGTGCCCTCTGATGATCTTCTTCTCGTTCATGAAGATGTTTCACATGTTAAAGTATTCAATTGAATTACATATTAAAATGTAATAAAATACTACTAAATTACTTGATAAAATCGAAATTGAAATGTATCCCAGACTATGATTAATGGAATAGCAAAAGATTCAGCTGGTAATCGTCGGGTTTTCAACCAATAAGTTTACTTGTTTCTATAAAATTTTTAACAGAATTTTTTTACAGTCATTTTTTTTAATTGGCTAAATTATTTGTGAACACATATGGCACCCTGAATTGTTCATGAATCGAAATTCCACAATGTACCCTATTCTCGCTTTGAATAATTAATCGAAAGCTAAATGTTGAGTGGTTCTATCTGCTCCTTGCAGATAAGTGCGCCCTTGCAAGATGATGTTTTCAATCATACTTTTCATTTGGCAAGGCCTAGATTTGGCAAGGCCTATTTTTGAAATCAAAAGAGACAATTGATGCATTACATCAGTAGGTTACATTAAGAGACAGACGAAAACGCCTGAATTTTTGACGTCGGCAGTTATCAATCAACAAGATCATCAACATTGAACAAACGATATAAATGAAAGCCTACCACAATTGTTTACTTTGCTACATTCTAACAGTTTACAGTTTCACCACTTTATAACAGTTTGGATCAATAATTAGAATTATACATTAGGTGGAATTTGATCTGAACTAGCCAGTTTTGAGAGTCAATATCAACTTGTAAAATATGAAGGTTATATTGCATTGATATTAGGTCTTTTACATTGAAAATCATGCTTTCTAGAAAATTAGAGCCGTTTGAATAGTAGGTGAATGGGATGGAAAGTTATGACTGTTAACCATGTAATAAATAGGAACTACCTAGAAACTGAAACAGAAGAGGTTATTATCTTCATCTGTCGTACTGCTTATTAATAAATAAGAATTATTCTGGAACAGTACTCCATCTATTAGATTATTTCGAAAACATTTATGTTTAGTTTTGTTGATACAAACATTCTCAATTTCACCCAGGAACATTGTTCATCCCAAAAAAGTAGCTCGACTAGCAAACAAAGCGAAATTCATACAAATAAAGGGTGTCTACAGAAATGTGCTGAAATAGAGAAGCTTTTACCTCACATAAATTTTCAAGGGAATAAATCTCACTCTTTGTTACTCATCTGTGGTGAGAGAGAGAGGAATTCTTAACAGGGTTTATGGTTTCATTGTGAAAGCCATTATCAACAGAGAAACTTGATTTTCAGAATTTCTCTTGTGCTCGCTTCAAAGAAAATGGAATTTCGTTCACTACCATTTAATTACAACATTATTTTTGAAACTGTTCTCTTTGAGTCGACTATACTACTGTTATTTGCTTGAAAGTTTCAAAATACTCGTTCCGTGATGAAAAAGGAATTTAAACTTCCCATTCACGATCTCATCCTCATGACTCTATTATCATAACCTTTCAAATACAAAAAAATGAATTGGATATTTTTATCTTGACAGAGGATCCTTTGATACTTGAAATGATAATGTAGCGAAACCTGATCAACAACTCAGTTATCATAGGTTGAAATCATTATCATCATCTTTGTTATTATCATCTTTATCATCATCTTCATTGTAATCATTATCATCGTCATTATCGTCATCAAGTCAAAAAAGCATTGTTAGCTTAAAAACAACTTGGTATTCTACAATTGGAAATTGATGTAAGAGCATACTTCGAAGTGATATACTAACCAAAAATTTATTTTATAAACATCTTAAAATAGATTACTCTTACCTTATTTTGAAGAGATTAGAGCTAGTTAAATTTTTCTCAGGGCTACTGTACTTATCAAAGTTTTCAATAAATTTAGATCTCAGTACTTTTTTTAAAATAATTTTCATTCCAACATATAACATGTTTTAACATTTTTAGTCATTTTCATATGTAAGCAATTATTTATTCATTTATTCTATTCAATTTGTTATATTTAAAAATGACTGAAAAGTTGAAACCTTTTATTTTGAGAAAAATTATCTAAAAAGAGTACTGAGATCTACATTTTTCATTGAAAACTTTGATGAGAGAGCTAGTTCTATGCAAATGATAGATTGACAACTACTCTATCAGATTTTCCATTGACAACTATTATTGAAATACCACGATCAATGTATGAAGCTAGCCAAGAAACGCTCTAAGCCTGAGGCCGCACTGCCGGTGGGTAGAGCCTATAGGGTGGAGGGTAGTTGGTATATCTATAGAACATACACACCATCCACAGTAATACATTTTATGAATGTTATGTGTTCAGCCGCCATCTTGAAATTTTTAAATATGGACAACATAACCTCAAAAAACAAAATGACGTCATACCATTCATACGATGTATTACTGTGTATGGTGTGTATGTTCTATAGATTTACCAACTACCCTCCACCCTCCAGGCTCTACCCACCGGCAATGCGGTCTCAACCTCAAATTTAATTCTATGGTTTACTGATAACCACCTTACATTCTGTCGACCAATCACAAGCCAGTTCCCGATAAAAACTCCTCCATATAATAATCCTATGATACTAACATTTTTACCGAATTCTTGTAGTTTTTCAAACTTTTTTCTGGCAAGAGAACGGTATAAGATCATGAATAGTTTGAGTTCTATTTCATTAAATTCATCATATAAAAAATAGAATCAATGAGTAAAAGATGTCATATGAAATCATATTTTCATACAGCATAAAACTATTGAAGTCTAGTACAGACTGGCCTAAGCTGCTTGATAGAATCTTACCAGCCTGAATACATAAATAAAGATATTATTCTAGAACATAACACACAAGATCGCCAATAGTAAATCAGCGTAATTTTTTGTATAGGCCATAAACACCATCCATCATTTTCTTGCTAGCAGCCATTTTCTTAGACAGAACTCACGAAACACTGTCAACCAATGATAAAAGAGCAGGCGGAGCATGAAGGCGTGTCCAAGTTAAATCTGAAACATCAGCCGTCAACTGCTTCCATCTAGTGGTTTAGTTTGGAAAATTTTCTAACCGATGGTTTGATCATAGGCGGAGCTTGAAGGTGTGTCCAATGGAAGTCAAAGCAAGTCACCCTATTGCTACTGCCATCTGCTGGCTGAATTAGGAACTATTTCAAATGTTAATCGAGAAAGTTGGGCAGAGCAGTGAAAATGGCTGAAATCTTCAATTTGCTTGTTATTGAGTTTCCGATTTCTTGTTAAAATATCTTCATTTCCAGTGAAATGAAATATGATGATTCCCAATATTTTTCTATAAATTTTATTATTCCCCTCCTTATGTGATTTCAAGAAGAATAATAGAATAAATAAATCAATAATTGAAATTCTAATATTTTAATGAAAAAGTGCGGTACAATGCGACAGTTTCGTTCCATGTAGATAGCCTTTAGTTATTTTGTATTAATTCCTGTAGGCTTTCGCTTATCACGTATCCAATACGTGAAAATAAGAAACAATATACGTTGGGCTACAATAAGCAAGTCCATATAATCCTTTTTGCCACACCACATGCAGCATCCATAAGCAATCCAGCTTATGAGAGAATTGTGAACATGCAAGGCAGCTTGAATAATGTTTGGCTTTGAATATATTATAATATGTTGGATTACATTAGTCTGGTAATGAGGGGGGGGGGGTGCGCCTGCCAAAATCTCGCACAGGGCGCCAAAAAACCACTCGAGTACCCTATACTTTAGTATAGCCTTATTCTTTGATATCTCTACTAGAACACTAGCCACATGAATACTAGCCCACAAATCCAAAAATGATTTTGTGACTCTCGAAATGAGATTCTATAGGGAAATGAAGGGATATCAGCTCCAATCCAGGGCAATGAAAATTTATGAAAATGGAATGAGCTCGCTCTCGATGCGAGCTTTCGAAACTGAAAAAGCTATTCATGCCAATCTCGTTGAATGTCCATCTGAAAGCTTCAAATCAGATCTATTACTTTGAATTCCAATTTCAAATTTAATGTTCATTCATAGAACATAATTCAACAACCTGTATGATCATGTAGGTTGGAGCTTAATTAGTGATTTCATTAACACTTTTTCGATCTCATCCTACAGTTCAAGCCCCAATTCACCCTAAGTACTCTTCTCATTCGAGTTTACATAGGGAATTAATAATCTCTATAGCACCTTTACAAATCTGTATTACTAGAGCTGTGTTAGGGAGTGCATGTGAACAGTATGGAAATTCCGATCCTACTATAGTCTGTCCAAGCAAAGAAGACCCTATGGCAAGATGAGAAAATGACTCAAGCTCGGTCAATATTGGTTCAAAAATTATTGATTTACAACTGTATCAAACGATTAGCACACGGTTAAATTTACTATTGAGATGATATAGTCTGTCAAAGCGAAGAAAACCCTCTGGCAAGATGAGAAAATGACTCAAGCCCGGTCAATATTGGTTCAAAAATTATTGATTTGGTCTCAATCGTAGGAAACATTCTGATCTACAATTTGAGACCAAATCAATATTTTTTGAACCAATATAGACCGAGCTGGAGTCATTTTCCCATCTTACCAGAGGGTCTTCTTCGCTTGGACATACTATAAACTTCAAAACTGAATTCATAAGAGAGTGAAAACCAAGCAAAGAGCAATAGTACGGGGAATCAACACACTGCTTGAAATGTGGCTCTCAAACTGGAATATTGGACAATTAAATGCTTTCCCATCGAATTGAATAATTATATTCTCGTTTCCCTCCCATACTGAATGATAATTCATGATGAATGAATTTCCAACTTGAATGATGAATGCTTCATTTCACCCTTCTAAAGGTAGGATTCCCACTGACGGCTCGTGCCCACGAAACAAGTGAAGTGTTGTATAGTAAAAGATACGGGCACTTCACCTGTTTTGTGGGCACGAGCCGCCAGTGAGGATTCCCAAGCTTGAAACGTCATAGATTCATTTATCTTTCTCATTGAAGAATAAGATTAAATCCAAGCTGTACAATGCTTTTATATCTTGAGCTTTAAAACAGCGGATTTTTGATACGCAGTAGTGATACAGAGTCAAAAATAGATACAGGAAGGAAGCTCGTTGATACAAGACTTTTGCAATGCTCATATATCGCCCACATAAGGAAGATAGCTGATTTTATTTCCCAATTATTGAACATTCTGAGAGCATTTCAACTAGATTCATGTATTTTTTTAAAGTTCTAAATTTTTTCTAACTTTTCTAAAAGTTCTGAAAATTTTCTAAAAGTTCTCTCAAGTTTCTATCAGTCGTAACTTAGGATAGAATTTAACCATTTAGTAGCAATTTTATAATATTCTAATAGATATTTCTCCGAGACAAAAATTGTTCATAATGGCCGTAAATATTTAAAAAAGTCATGTTAGATTTTGGAATAATAACGAACAATTCACCGAATCAACCAACGCTCTCCATTATAAAGGAATTCATATACAGAGCTCCTGAACTTTCAATCAGATAGTTTACAATAACAAGAATAATAATCAAGAGAAAGTTAACATTAAATATGTGGGAGAGGTTTCTAACATTATTTATAACTTTCCTTGAAGCACTCTGAAATCACTCATTATATTAAAACAATCCATGATGACACAGTCCTACGTTACTCATGAAATTCAACCACTGGCGGCTCGTGCCCACAAAAAAGTGAAGTGCTGTACAGTAAAAGATACGAGCACTTAACTTTTTTCGTGGGTACGAGCCGCCAGTGATATTCAACGCCTGAAAATGAAGAGCATGGAAATGACATTAAAAGTTATCCTCTATGTCTTCAGCTGAAGTTTATCTCGTGAGAAGATGAAGATTCGTATCATACACAGTAATTTCAAAGGTACTTTGCTACTATAATTATTGTTATATACCGAATTATTCGGAGTTGAAAGCTTGTTTTCAAAACTTCTCAATATCCATCAAACTTCTAATCAAGGTCAATGTATTATAAAAGTATGGGAATGATTCATTTAAATGTAAGATGGAACCGGAAATAGAGAAATCATTCAAAACTCAGAACTCTGAATAATGTGTTATTGATCTCAGAGTCAATCCAGTCTCCAACTTAATTATTAATCTGTGATTGGTTTCTTGATAATAATATCAGAATTATATAAGTTTTTCAAATGAATGTTTCATCATCACTCTTATAATTAATGAAATGAATTGTTGGATTTTAATTTTTACAACTCATAGAATTACACCGTACGTCACATTTATCACGAATGGTTGTTTTTTTACTCAAAAATTATCGATTTGAAATCAGTAAAATAAATAAATGAATTGTAGGAAACAATCTGATCTACTATAAAGACCACATTTATAGTTCTTGAACGAATATTGACCAAGCTGGAGTCATTTTCCCATCTTGCCAGAAGCTCTTCTTTGCTTGGACAGGATATACTTGTATCCTACATGATTTGATTATCAAATCCAATCAGTTATAATCTATATTCTATTTAATATATAACGCCAAAAAGTTAGGCGATATCTTATGTATGTATGTCTGGCTCAACAGCCCATGAAGGGCCTAGGCCTACCAGCTGGTTGCCATTTTCAAATTCACTCTACTATACAGCCCGTCCAAGCCAAGAAGACACCCCGGCACGACGGGAAAACGACTCCAGCCCGGCCAATACCAGCCCTGAAGTAATAAATTCTCAATTAGAACTCACAGTCCCCGAACCAACACTGACCGAGCCGAAGCCGCCCCCTACAGCGCGTCAGAATTCCCCCCGGCCGGACAGATCATACAGCAAGAAGAAGAAGAAGAAGAAGAAGAAGAAGAAGAAGAAGAAGAAGAAGAAGGAGAAGAAGAAGAAGAAGAAGAAGAAGAAGAAGAAGAAGAAGAAGAAGAAGAAGAACGGAGAAGAAGAAGAAGAAGAAGAAGAAGAAGAAGAAGAAGAAGAAGAAGAAGAAGAAGAAGAAGAAGAAGAAGAAGAAGAAGGAGAAGAAGAAGAAGAAGAAGAAGAAGAAGAAGAAGAAGAAGAAGAAGAAGAAGAAGAAGAAGAAGAAGAAGAAGAAGAAGAAGAAGAAGAAGAAGAAGAGAAAATACTTGACGGAGAAGAAGATGAGGAGAAAGTATTAAATTATGAGGGAAAAAAGATTAATCAATCATAAATATGAATATTTGGAAATAAGAAGTCATAAGGAAATCAAGCTAAAAAAGGTGGCTCTCTATGAAGAAGTATGACAATAATGGATGACAAAAATATGATAAAGATGAAGGACTAAGAAAAATGGAAATTAAGGTTAATACATTGCACTCCCACTCCGAAACGATAGAAAAAATTCTTTTTTACAATTTGAGACCAAACTTATCACTTTTGAACCAATATTGACCGAGCTGGAGTCTTTCTCCCATCTTGTCAGAATGTCATCTTTGCTTAGACAGACTATACCAGAAATAACAGAAACGTGTTCATAGAGACCGAACAACAGCAAACATGAGTTTCAAAAGAATTGAGTTGGCTACATTGAATAACAAGTAACAACGAATGGAAGCCCTTGTTACAGAAATTGTCCAGCATCAGCTGTAACCGCAGATCACTGACATATCAGTTACATGACGATGACACTTTGTGATTGATGATTTATTGATTATGAATGGACGACATTTCGTTTCACGCAAAGCCATTTCCCTCTTGTACCTTTCTGTCACTGTTCTCTTTTTATCTCTCTCTCACACTTTCTCGTTCTATCTTCCTCACACAATCTCTTTAACTATCTTTCTCACATATTCTCGATCACACATACTCTCCCTCAATCACACCCTCTCTCTCTCTCATTCATTCTCTCTCTCACCCTCTCTCACTGAGTTTCACTCTCTCTCACTTACTCTCTCTCTCTCTCTATCTCTCGTTTACTCTCTCTTTATATTCTCCCTCACCTCTCACACCCTCACTCCCCCTCACTATCACCCCCCCTCTCACTACTTCACTCTCTTTATTTCTCCTCATTTTATCTTCAATCACTCTCTTTATTGCTCCCTCTTTTTCTCTCCCTCTGTTCACTTTTTACAATAGCTCTCTTCTGTAAACCAAACCTCTGACCACAACTCTCTCTGTCTCTCTCTCTCATCAAATGAGTATCGATTTTGTTCAGTGTTTTTTTTCAATTGTAATCCATCTACGACTCTTCCAGTCTTTTAGGGATGACCAACAAATGGTTCCATGCAGATTAAAGTTTTATACAACGGTATCAAGCGGTGAGCACACGGTTAAATTTACTATTGAGATGATATAGTCTGTACAAGCGAAGAAGACCCTTTGGCAAGATGAGAAAATGACTCCAGCTCGGTCAATATTGGTTCAAAAATCATTGTTTTGTTCTCAATCGTAGGAAACATTCTGATCTACAATTTGAGACCCAATCAATATTTCTTGAACCAATATTGACCGAGGTGGAGTGATTCTCATCTTGCCAGGGGGTCTTCTTTGCTTGGACAGACTACAAATTCAAAAGGATGTATTTTGGGAGTAACTACAATTCTATCATGCGATAAAATTGGAGTTGAAACATCAGCTAACAGACGTATCATATGAAACAAACTATTATTACGGAGGACACAAATTCAGGAAGATAGTAGATTGAACATCTATCAAACAAGTATTGAATGAAACAAACGAGTTTAAAGATAAATTATTATTGTAGAAGCTGTTTCACTTTATTCAAACATATGAGTTCAGTAAACAAACATATAGATACGTTCACCATGTCTTTCAAAGAAAACTATAGGCCGTCGGTCACAACTTCCCAAAAATAGTCGTCATCTCTCTCGTTGGATAATTTATATAATTATAGAACAACCTGTAAAAATTGTAGTGTCAAATATATATATTAGTGTATAGCTTTCAAAAATGGTATAGAATAATAACATTTAATAACAACTCTTGTAATCTAGAAACTAAGCATAAATATTTTGTTGCTAAATGAATGAAAAAATCTAATCTAATCATCATCCCTCTCATTGTATGAAGCCTTTGTCAATGGCTAAACAGCCCATGAAGGACTCAGGTCTACCAGCTGGTTGCCAGTTTCATATTCACTCCACTACACAGCAGATGTGAATAAACATCAACCAGGATAGAGGTAACGAATGGTTGATCGGTTGATCCTCTCAATCATAAGCTAGCTTCCGTAACCGATAGACGGTGCGGAACACCTCTGAATAACTTCCAGTTAATCAGTTGAAGTGCAATAATTACTATCCCTTTAGAGACAGGAATCGATATCCCTCTCATTACTCACGCACAAGTGTAAGAGCTTATTTCGGCATCACCCTCAGCAATTGAATCAAAACAAAATCTTTTCCTTATTTTGAATGGTAGTTGAAAATCAAGATTCAAGATTCTTCAATTTCCAGAACAACATTACATTGTATAAGGACGTCAAAGTAAAAATATTAAAGTAACACTTGTCAAAAAATTCCTCAAAAATAATTATTGATTTTGCTAATGATTATTTTCCATAGATACAATGCTAATATCAAATCTTTTTGCTGACATTGCAGAGCGAACGACTCGGTGACAGCTGTGACAAGCAACAGCGGACGCGATGAGGATTTGGCGCGCGTCGAAGTGGCAACAATCATCAGGCCGCCATTTTGGCTAATCATTATTTTCCATAGATACAATGCTGTGCTGGTGGCGCTGTACATTGCGACGAACGACTCGGTGACAGCTGTGAAGCTCGCGCATGTACTTCATACTGCGATGTGTATTGCCGATCTGGTCGAAGTGGCAACGTGTTTCCCAGCTAATTTGGGACATCACTTACAGGTAAACACAACTGTGCTGGTGGCGCTGTATCATGTATGATCATATCATGTGCGGAGCATGTAGCTCATGTATCATGTATCATGTATCATGTATCATGTACTCATGTATCATGTATCATGTATCATGTATCATGTACATGTGTTTCAGCTAATTTGGGACATCACTTATCATGTATCATGTATCATGTATCATGTATCATGTATCATGTATCATGTATCATGATAAATTTGTGAATCAGAGTTTTTCCATGTATATCTATAAAAGCGAAATCATGACTGAGCATGTCATCATTCATTCATTCAACACCAGAACTAAAATCCACTCAAATAGTAATGCGTTCAAATTTGGCAGGCATGTTCAGTTGGACGTTTAGACGCGCGCTAAGAACGGATTTTAGGAACTTTTCAATTTTTTCGAGAAATAATCGGTAGAAAATGTTGATATTTGGTGGGTAGGTTCAGATAAGGTCTAAGAATGTTGTGTTAAGATATTTTTGAATTCAGTTCAAGATTACGCCAGTAATCAGGTTTTTCAAAATTGTAGATGTATTGCGAGTTGCATATCTTCCGCCTTAATACAACCAATCCTTACTGTAAATTCAATGGTTCAGCGAGATTATATATAAACTAATTTGGAAGATATTGAATCAAGTTTCAAACTATGTCCGATATAGTTCCCAAGGTTACGCTCAATATTAGCGTTTTACTATTTTTCGGAATTTTCAGAGTTTTTCTTGGATTTTTCTAGAATAAATTGGTAGAAAATGTCGAAATTTGATGAACAGGTTCAGATTAGGTCTAGAAATGCTGTGTTCAATAAGTTTTGAATCCCTTCTGAAGGGAATTCGCTTTTCCTTCTGAACGGAACGAAATTGTTTGTCCTAGCTTACACCGACAGAGGTTATGCGGGCGAGCGGAGCGAGCCTGTTTGACTCACTGACACTGCTGATACTGTCGAGGGTCCAGGGGGCAGAGCCCCCTGGCTAGGCGGAGAAGGCGAGCAAAGCGAGCCTGCCGGCTAGTAGAACATAGAATATTGTGAGATGTTCTAGAATCCTTAAAATTAAAGCTGTATAATCTATTCATTCATAAATATGTGGCCAATCACAATACAAAGATAATGGATGAACTTGTTCTATTCTGTACTCAATCACAGTGCGTCACAAATTGTAATATTAATTATTATCATTATATACCTCTAACAAAATTTCTTAATTGAAGAAGTTGAATGGCGGCGATTGTGTGAATCCTACCCAAATTTCAGAAATGGCGATCAAAAATCGCAAAATTGACAAAATTCAGCACGAGTGATGAATTTGTGTTTGGTAGCGATTTTGCGATTTTTGATCGCCATTTCTGAGATTTGGGTAAGATTTACACAATCGCCGCCATTCAACTTTTTCTTTAGAATCCGACTCTCTTCAACTTCCATTAATAAAAAATACATTTATATCATTCCTTATCCAGTTATAACCCTTATTGTTGGAAAAATGACGTTTTCTAGCATATTTTCCCAATTATCTCAATAACCGTTGAAGTTACAAACTTGAAACTGGTTCCATTTAATTCCTCAGCTAATTTTACATAGGAATTGATCATTTAAGAACCTCACTAAAGCCTCTAAAAAATTAGAAAAATTGAAATTGTTTGAAAAATCTCAATCTTCCGCCATTGTTATCTCGGTAACAAAGCGTTTTTTGGGGGTTGGTCCCATGGAACGTTTTTGTCTACTTGGTGTAAGGAATCAGCCTGAGAAGTATTGCACATTCCTCCTGAAACACCCTGTATAGACGAGTAGAGTTTACTTGTAACGAAAGCAACGAATTGTTTAGTTGAAAGTTAATATTTTTGGTGTTCTCTTTCAATTGTTGTGAAAAAGCTTCTAAATGAGTTGAAGATTTTAGTATTTGAAGTTACAACTCCAATCTCTTATTCTCTTAGCATATAATATTAGAGGTAACCAACGCCTCGAAAAGCGAGCAGAGCATAGAAAGCAGCGTACTCCATTTTATCGCTCGCTTCTTATTGGCTGGAGGCGTGGCTTAGTAGTATGAGCCAATAGGAAGGCGATATTGGTTTGAGGCGGTCTGCTAGCCCCTTCCCTTGGTTTGTTTAGATTTCTTCTTCTTCTTCTTCTTCTTCTTCTTCTTCTTCTTCTTCTTCTTCTTCTTCTTCTTCTTCTTCTTCTTCTTCTTCTTCTTCTTCTTCTTCTTCTTCTTCTTCTTCTTCTTCTTCTTCTTCTTCTTCTTCTTCTTCTTCTTCTTCTTCTTCTTCTTCTTCTTCTTCTTCTTCTCCAACCCATTTCTTCTTCTTCTTCTTCTTCTTCTTCTTCTTAGATTCAAGGAGGTTGATTCTTTTCTGAATTTCTCAGAAAATGTTTAAAATAATACTTTATAATAATAATAGTGGGCTACCTTTCTTTTATGGGGAATTCATAGAAAATTCAAAAATATACATGGAACACACTAGTAGTGTAGCTCCATTGGAATGCATTACTGTATTTATTCACAAAGTTGAGTCTCAGTTTGTGAATTGAAACGCAAATCGGATTCCGATACTTTTTTCGCGTAAAAAAATTTGCATTCCGTCCTTTTTTGAAGAAAGTTTCGTTTGTGCGTGCAGGGAAAAGTTGTTCAACAATTTTATAATATTGGAGTTTCAACTATAGTCTGCCCTAGCAAACAAGAAGACCGTCTGGCAAGTTGGGAAAATGACTGTAGCTCGGTTAATATTGGTTCAAAAATTATAAATTTGGTATGGGATTGTAGAAGACATTCCGATCTACGATTCGAGAACATATTTAAAATTTTTGAATCAATGCTGACCGAGCTGGAGTAATTTTTCCATCTTGCCAGAATGTCTTCTTTGCTTGGACAGTACAACACATTCCCTATTTTACGACAGATCAACCAGGTTTCACTCGCGGCTCGTACCCACAAAACAGGTGAAGTGCTGTACAGTGGAAGATACGGGCACTTCACTTCAGGTTTGCTGAGAGGTGGAATGAGGAAAACGTTGAGGAAATCTCAGCGGGAATTGAATAAAAAAAGTTCTCGCTATAAGAGATCACCACAAAATCACAGTTTTTCAACTTTTCATTGATGTATTCGTTCATCACGCTGGGAATAGAATGGAATATTAACAGAGTTTCCAACTCGATGCTCGTTATTGCTCCTAACCAATTTTGCTCCCAGCTCAAAAAATAATAAAAACCTGTCATTTTTTAAGGGATGGGGAATAATATGGAAGTACGGCCCATGAACAATGGATAAAAAAAAATATTTGAATTGAATTGAATCGAATCATCAATTATATTTTTTCCTTTATTACGGATAATACAACTTGAACGCGGATAATTTCAAGTCTCATCCCTGCAATTCCAACTGATTACGTGGATTTGTGGGTTAAGTGGAAGAGGGGGCTGCATGCCTCAACTTCGCCCACAAACTTTTGTAAAATTTTTACAAAGTGTAAAATAAAGCCATTTTATCTATCTATTACATGTTTTTGGCAATACCAGCAACTTATTTTCCCCAAGAATTACCATTTTTGTTCCCAGCTTCTGCTATGCAAACAATATCCTATCCAAGCAAAGAAGACATTCTGACAGGATGGAAAAATGACTCCAGCTCGGTCATTAATGGATCAATTTTGGTCTTAAATTGTAGGAAACATTCTGCTATCTGCTTTAAAATTTGATACCAAACCTATAATTTTTGTAGCAATATTGACCGAGCTGGAGTGGTTTTCCCATCTTGCCAGAATGTTTACTTTGCTTGGACAGACCGATAGGGTGTTCTACTCATTTTAATCTCTTTCATATCACATGTTTTCAGTATCAAGTTCAGAATTATTCAGACTCCAAGTAGTAATGAGGAATGGATACAGAAATCGTTATCAAAATTGATGTCATAAACATTTTCCTATGTTTTTTTTACAAGAATATAAATGGAGTAAACGACTTTTTCAGAAAAATTTTCCTTGATAGAAACTACAGACATGAAATAACTATAGAATATAGGAAAGAATTTGATGATCATCATCATGAATAATGATTCTGATAATCTTTCTTATAATAATGTGCATACATTTCAAAATCACTAGGGATTCAAAGAGTTCTAGGTTTCAATCATTATTTCTCCGTCATCAACAATATCTTGATAAATGGAGTAAAAAATAGGAAAAATAGATCTTCTGACCATAGCAATCTATGCTGAGAATATTATTTCAAGTGATACTATTAGTTATGAGAGCAACAAAAATATTATGAGAGTCAAAAAATATAAAAAAATAGTCTGCGGAATTCTATCTGAACGATGATTCATCTCGTAATGTGTTCAAAATAGCCTACACTAAAATGAATCATGATAATTATAATGTACTATTTTTACAATTTTATATTGCGATAACTATTCATCCTTCACTCTTGAACTATAGGCTATCACTGGCGGCTCGTGCCCACGAAACAGGTGAAGTGCCCGTATATTTTGATATGCAGCACTTCACCTGTTTCGTGGACACGAGCCGCCAGTGCCCATATATAGTTACTATATGGGATCAGAATGAATCATAATCCATAATTTTTTTTTAAAAACTTTAGTATCTTCAAGCTATTCTATTTCAACAACTTATCAAGTATCCGTGCAACTAGTAGTTAAAAAATTGAGTTTTCTTGTCAATTTTGCACATTATTACAATAATTATCAAAGTGACAAACTTTAAGCTGGCGCCAAGGAGCAGGTACCTCGCATGGGGTGTGCGGAGTGTGCGACCGCACAGGGCGCCACGGCCAAGGGGGCGACGCGGCGGCTGATGCAAAACGGGAATTTTAAAAATTTCAATTGGGTTATTAGAATAAGCCTTCACTATTTGATAAAAAAAACTTCTTTCACCAACAACTTGAATCCACAAGAAATTATTTATTCTGCATAAATTCATTCATCATAATGAATTGATCAATTGAAAAACCACGATCAATGTATGAAGCAAGCCAAGAAACGCCCCTCGTATATTCAATTTTGTGGTTGGCTGACAACCATCTTGCATACGACCAATCGCAAGCTAGTTTCCGATGAAAACTCGTGTCATATAATAATTCTATAATAGATTACCAGGCTTAATATTTTTATCGAATTGTTGTAGTTTTTTGAACTTTTATCTAGCAAGAGGTCGGTATTAAATCATGAATAGGTTGAATTATCAATCGTATGAAAAATAGAATTAATGAGTATTAGATCTCATTTCATACAGCATAAAACTATTGGAGTCTAGTTCTGGCCTAAGTTACACGAGAAAAACTGAGTCTAAATTATATAAATAAATTCTTCAATTACTAACTCGATAGACTCTTACCAGCCTGAATACATAAATAATAATAAATATTATATCAGCACAAGATCGGTAAAAGTGAATCAGCCTAATTTTTTGTGTATGATACACCATCAATCATTTTCTTGCTAGCAGCCATTTTCTAAGACAGAACTCACGAAACACTGTCAACCAATAAAAAAAGAGCAGGCGGGGCATGAAGGCGTGTCCAAGTCGAATCTGAAACGTCACCCATCAACTGCTTCCATCTAGTGGTTGGATTTGGGAACTTTTCTATCCGATGCTTTCAGCCATTTTGATCGTAGGTGGAGCTTGGAGGAGTGTCCAATGGAAGTCGAAGCAAGTCACCCTATTGCTACTGCCATCTGCTGGCAGCTGGCAAATCTTCAATTTGCTTGTTATTTGTGTTATTTTGCTTGAGTTTCCAATTTTCTTTTAGACATCCTTATTTCCAGTAGAATGAAATTTTAAAAAATATTGAAAAATTTCGAAAAATACGAAAATTGAAAAATAATTTTTCAATTTTGAAAAATTGGATTTTGAAAAATATTGGGACTATTCCCAATATTTTTCTCTGAAAAAATTATCATTCCCTTCCTTATGTGCTTCCAAGCAAACTAATAAAGCAAATTAATCAATAATTCAAATTTTAATATTCAAAGTACGGTACGATGTGACAGTTTTGCTCAATGTCGGAAACCTTTACCTATTTTGTATTAATTATCCCTGCAGGCTTTTGCTTATAACGTATCTAATACAATAAGCCTTTCCATACAATCTTTTTTGCCACACCACATGCAACATTGGGATTGCTTATGAGAAAAATGTGATCATGCAAGGTAGCTTGAATCATGTGTAACTTTGAATATATTATCATATGTTGAATAAAGAACTTTAAAACTTAGGGCTGTTTAAAATGATTGAAAAATAAATAAAAATCAAACACCCTTTTTTTGAAAACTTTAAAATTATAAAAAAACACATACATGTTTCGGGAGCTAAGCCCATTTTCAATGTGGATAAAAATAGTTATGAAATAAATAAACAAATTAAAATATAAGTAAAATAAATTATATGATTACAATTGAAAGCATATGTACACATCAAAATCTAGGTATTAAAAATTTTCTCAAAAATTGGGTTATTATTCAAATTCTCCTCATTTAATATTTTATTACCATTCAACTTTTTCCCTTTATAAATTTGGAATTCTTCTTCTACATTCAATTTAGAATTTTTGCTTCCAAAATTCAATATTACCAAATTTGTTTTTATATCTCTGTAGCAATGACTTGAATCTAAAAGATGTTCAGCAAAGGCTGATTTTTGTGTGGTATTTCTGGCTTTTAAAGCTTGAACATGTTCCCGAAATCTAGTATGAAAACTTCTTCCCGTTTGACCCACATAAAATTTATCGCAATCACTACATATCAACTTATACACTCCAGATTTTTTGAAACAATCATGCTGTGTTTTTATTTCTGACTTCTTTTTTATTAAATCAAATGAATTGTATGTTGTCTTGAATGTTAAATTGAATTTATTTTTTGTAAAAGTTTTTCTAATGGCTCTATTGAGCGTTGTGCTATATGGAACACAAATATATTCCTTGTTATTTTCATTTTTCATTTGTTTATTTATTTCATAACTATTTTTATCCACATTGAGAATGGGCTTAGCTCCCGAAACATGTATGTGTTTTTTTATAATTTTAAAGTTTTCAAAAAAAGGGTGTTTGATTTTTATTTATTTTTCTATCATATGTTGGATTGTATTTATCTTGTAATGAGTGGGGCCTGCCAAAATCTCGCGCAGGGCGCCAAAAAACCATGCGAGGGCCCTGTCAAGACGTTAGGCGGTTTCGTCAGCTTCTTGTCCACTCCAACAGCTGATATCGTCAATATTTTGTCATCTAGCTCCGCCTAGAATCCTAGATAATGTTCATGAAATCAAAAGACAATGTAAATGCTCTTCATTAGCTGTGGAAGGTTACATCATGTACAAGAGACAGACGGGATAGGCGGTTTTGTCTGCTCCTTGTGCGCTCCAGCAGCTGATGTTATCAATTAGAGTTGTCATCCCCAATTTTTTTTTTTCATTAAAAGAGACAATAGATGCTCTAAATTAGCAGCTGTTGAAAGTTTAAATCACGTACAAAAGATATACGAACCCAATCAACCTTTTGTCATCAGCTGTACAAATCACTGGTCTGTACAGTAAAAGATACGGGCACTTCACCTGTTTCGTGGGAACGAGCCGCCAGTGATACAAATACAATGATGAATGATGAGTGCAGACAGAATTTGGATTAAGGTTCATGACTCATGAGAGCCCTAATGGGAACTCTCTTGGAAATCTGGGACCATTTAGATCTCTCATGAGAGCGTGAATAAATCTGACTTAAATCCGTTCACGGTGCTAGCTCCAGGTTACAGAGGTTTGCTTTGAAGCTCAATTTAGAAGCGAACTCAAACATGTTCGTTCCACTGTTACGCCGGAGCGAATTTCAGTAACGAATGCGAATCCTGCATTCAAATTGAATGGGCGATTCGCTACCTGAACTCACTCCATGGTAAAGTCTCTCCAAACAAAGAAGACATTCTGACAAGATTGGGGAATAACTTTAGCTCGATCAATATTGATTCAAAAATTATAAATTTGGTATTTAATTGTAGGAAACATCCTGATCTACAATTTGAAACCAGATTTATTATTTTTATTATAAATATAAAAATATTGACCAAGCTGGATTCATTTTATTATCTTGCCAGAATGTCTTCTTTGCTTGGACAGACCTTACTAGGATAACAAGGTGAATAGAGGTAACTTCAAACAAACATGCTATAGTCTGTCCAAGCAAAGAAGACCCTCTGGCAAGATGGGAAATGACTCTCACTTGGTCAATATTAGTTCAAGAATTGTAAATTTGGTCTTAATAGTAGATCGAATTGTTTCCTACAATTTGAGATCAAATTGATAATTCTTGAACCAGTATTGACCGAACTTGAGTTATTCTCTCATCTTGCCAGAGGGTCTTCTTTGCTTGGACGGACTATACTTGGGTCATGGGTCTTTGTTGTAATCAAGAAGTTCTGAATGGTAGAGAGAGTTATCACAACTTTGGATTCAAGTTTGCTAAGCTTGATGCACAGCACAATGTATCTTGATTGCATGCCATTATTATAATGTGTTTGTGTATAACGCAACAATTATGAATATTAGACACAATTTATGTACGCATTGAACAATGTGCATTATAGTATAGTATAGTATGTTTAAACTGAGTTATGGTCGATATTGTAGAAACGTTTCATAATAAAATAAATATTGATGCTGTCAAATAGTGTAGAAAATTGATAACATCTATGTGTTTTCATTTCATAAATTTAGTATGTTTATTGTACTGTATACTATTGTACTGTATTTATCATACTGTATGCTTATGTACGTCCAGTAATTATTATACTACTAGCCGGCAGGCTCGCTTCGTGCGTCTTCTCCGCCTAGCCAGGGGCGGAGCCCCCTGGACCCCCGACAGTATCAGCAGTGTCAGAGAGTCTAACAGGCTCGCTTCGCTCGCCTGCAAATTCCGTTCAGAAGGGATTCAAAACTCATTGAACACAGCATTTCTAGACCTAATCTGGACCTGTTTACCAAATTTCAACATTTTTGCCAATTTGTTGTCGAAAAATGCCTGAAAAAAACTATGAAAATTCCGAAAAATAGTAAAATTAATATATGAGCGTAACCTTGGGAAGTATATCGGACATAGTTTGAAACTTGATTCAATATCTTCCAAATTAGTTTATCTATAATCTCGCTGAACCATTGAATTTACAGTAAGGATTGGTCGTATCAAGGCGGAAGATATGCAACCCGTAAAACATCTACAATTCATTCATTCATCTACAAACCTGATTATTGGCGTAATCTTGAACGGAATTCAAAAATATCTTAACAGGCATCATTTCTAGACCTTATCTGAACCCACCTACCAAATATCAACATTTTCTACCGATTGGTTCTCGAAAAAAGTAAGAAAACGCCGAAAAACTATAGAAAAACTTAAATATTTGGCGTATCCTTGAAAAGTTCCTGAATTTCGTTCTTAGCACGCGTCTAAACGTCCAACTGAACATGCCTGCCAAATTTGAACGCATTCGGTTCAGTGGATTTTTAGTTCTGGTGATGAATCAGTCAGTCAGTCAGTCAGTCAGTCAGTCATCCATTTTGCTTTCAATGGATTTAGCGAGATTATAGATGAACTAATTTAGAAGATATTGAATCAAGTTTCAAAATATGTCCGATATACTTCCCAAGGTTACGCTCAATATTAGCGTTTTACTATTTTTCGGAATTTTCATCGTTTTTCTTGAATTTTTCGAGAACAAATTGGCAGAAAATGTTGGAATTTGGTAAACAGGTCCAGATTAGGACTAGAAATGCAATGTTCAGTAAATTTCGAATCCCGTCTGAACGGAATTTGCAGGCGAGCGAAGCGAGCCTGTTTGTCTCAGCTTACAGTGACATAGGTTTTACTCACCTACACCGCCGATGCTGTCGGGGGTCCAGGGGCGGAGCCCCCTGGCTAGGCGGAGAAGGCGAGCGAAGCGAGCGTGCCGGCTAGTTTCAATATAAAATGAATATAGAACGGGGCTAATCGTACTTTAGCAATGAAATCAACCTTGAAACAGTGTGAGATATGGATACGCGGTTTCCAGCATCCAATTTCTCTTTAAAATCTGCATCGAGATCATGCATGATATCACCACCTTCCAATTTGAAAAGAATCAACTTGTACTCAATATGACCTATCCAAGATGGCGAGCCGAATTTTCAATAATAGGCAATCACTGTTGAGTAGCTAGAACTTTCAGTTTTAGTACGATCCATATATCACGGACCTTCATATTACCGTTGTTTAGAAATTATAGATGATTAGATTGTTTAGAGCATAGATATAAGCAGATAGATCTACAAGCATTATGTAGAGAAATAATCAGTTTCAAAACTTTCCAATGATCGGGATAAGTATAAGTAAATAGAAAAATAGAAACGATTTTATTATTGTAACTTACCGTGACAATCATGCTAGCTTATCTTGAAACCAGAAGTAGGTCTCACCCAATTCTGCTTATGGTAATTTCATTATTTATTCGAATAAAAAATCAAATCAAATAATCTTTACTATTCCTAAAAAATTACATACAGGAAAATGAACCATATTACCAGTGATGTAATAAGCATGTAATGAGTAGATGATCGGTGATGTAATGAGTAATGAGCTTAATTATTACCAGTGCACTAAACCAAGAAGTTCAAGATTGCTACTTAGCCTAATAGATATTTTCAGGACAGGATATTCTAAAGTAGACTGACACGATATTGGACAATTTATCTTGAAAAATATGACGGAAATAGGAACTGTGTCAAATATTATCAGATTTACTTGATATCACTTCATTGACATGCATAGTAGGTTCAGCTTAGATCGGCAAGAATGTGAAGCAGAAACGCTTTGGGAAGTTCAATGAATAATCCAATTTCTCATTCTTCCCTACCGGGGGTCCTTCAATTTTTCCTCGAGAGAGAGGAGTATCTGGATCAATTTTCGTCAATTCTGTGACAAAACCTGAAAAATTGGAGCTATAAATTTTTCACGGATGCAGAGACAAGTCGTCACCCCCTGCCTTCATGATTCAATATTTTATATTCTTGTCTGAAATATGTTCAGCATCAATCATAAAAGTGGAAAGATTTTCATTCTCCTGCCGATTTCATCTGACAGACTGTCAATATCCAATTTAATTTTCTATTCAACATCGAGTTATTTATGTTGCACTATAAGTCACGTATTTGTGTGTTTTATATAATTTTTGAAAATGGGCAAAAATAACCTCTCCGAATCGAAATTACTGTGAATATATAATAATAATCATCAAATAATAATAATCAATATATATAATAATCAAGAACTTTCATCATGTTTCCTATCGGCGAAACATGGTTAAGTCGGTGAGGTGGAACACTTTCGGGTCTCTCCACCAAATAAAGTCATTACATACACGAATTTATTCATTTATTTATCCATTTTACAGGAACATATAAACTTATTGGTTAAAAACACAGACTATTGTCCAAAACGTCTTTATACTAAATTCTGATTGATATATATATATATTATAATATATTATATTCTTTTGCAGCACTTCATAATTTCACAATCAAGAATTTATAGTCCAGGATCAAGCCTTGAATTGAGAATCAAGCCTTAGAAAAAATGCAAAAGTTAGCCCATTACGACGGATATAATACTAGTATTCTAGTATCCGTAGTTATTACCTATTATCAAGAGTATTATCATCATTAGCGTATGGTTTATTAGGGAGAGTTCCGAAGAAGATCCACAGCCGAAATAACAATGTTTCCCATGATATAAAATCGTAATGGTTGTCAATTTTATGCACAGTGATTAAAATTTTGGTGAAGAAGAAAATTTTTGGTGAAAATTTTGGTGAAATTTTCTCATTAGAAGAACACACTTTAAATATTGATGAAAATATTTTAGATTAATAGAGTGATCTCTAGTAAATAAGGGTTCATATCAACTATCAGATCGTTCAACGATTGGACTACCGGTTCACAGCTATTTTGGATTGTAACTGGTTTCCTCAACTAATTAAGACAGGTTCATACGATGCCGATTGCTGAGACAATAATTGTCTTATGAAATAAATAAATAATTCTATTTCATTGAAAAATAAACAAGAATGGACAAAAAATCAAGCGAATATAATGAGTACAATTTGAATTTAAATCCAGTTACTGTTTTAAGAATAACGTTTTCTTTGGAAATTATCATACTCGACTATGGGAAACCGATGTGCTACAGAAGGTGTTAATTTTTGATGGGGGTGCGAATACTCTGGGTAAGTGAGCTCACATACTGTTAGAAATAATAATTTTTTTCTATGTGATGTTTTCTAGTTGTTAAAATTCAGTTTTTAACGGCGGCTTTAAATTTTTCCAGCATCAACTCAAAAATCACAAGTAATATTATTTTCTCTGCAACATCTCTCTGTATTTTCTTATTCATCATTATGATTTGAAAAACGCGATCAATGTGAGCTGAGAAACGCCCCTCTCAAGGTACGATTCCCAATGCCTGGCTCCACACACACTTTCACACTTTTTAAGTCATTTCCAAATGAATTACACAAATGTAAATAGAGTTGTGATGGCTAGTGCAGCGCAGTTAGAGCTGGGCAGCTCTAGCAGCGAATTTAGAGCTGGGCAGCTCTAGCAGCGAATTTAGAGCTGGATAACTCAAGCTGCGCGGCTCAAGTTGCCGCTTGGGGATCGTACCTTGGAATTTCCATTGGTGACTGACCACCTCACACAACTCAATGTAAGCTGAGAAATGCTCCTCTTAAATTCATTTCTATTGGTGGCTGACAACTCCCTCCACTCTGTCGACCAATCACAAGCCAGAACAAGTCCACGCCCACAACGCCCTCTCATTGGCTGATGCCATTACGTCATCATGGCCTAGCATAGGCGAAGCTTGAAGGCGTGTCTAATAGTAGTCGAAGCGAATCACCCTATTGCTATTGCCATCCGCTGGCTGAATTCGGAATTAACTTATTTCGAATGTTTTCTCAAGAAAATTGGGAAGGGCAGTGAAAATGGCTACAATCTTCAATTTGCTTTTTATTAAGTTTCCAATTTTTTGTCAGGACGAGTATATTTTCAGTAAAACTCAAGATTTATGATGACTCCTAATATTTTTTCTGTGAGGAATTTATAATCTCCCTTAGGCTATGTGCTTTACACATGAATAAAAATTGAATAATCAATAAGTCGCTGAAAAATATTCCGTTTGATAGTTCAGCACCTAGTACAGTATTTTTATTTCCAACTCATCCCAACCAGAAATTAATATCCAAGCATCATCTCTAAGTGCTCTCAATGATAAAGTACGGTTATTACAGTTTTGTTCAATGTAGGTAGCCTATACTTATTTTTTATTTATTTCTGTCATGGTTTTGTCTATCTCGTACATGTCTGAATACATGAGGATACATAAGAAACAATACATAAATACAAAACAATACATTAGAATAAGAAAGTCCTGATATAATCCTTTTTTGCCACACAACAAGCAACATTGCGATTACAAATGAGTAAACTGTGAAAATGAAAAGCAGCTTAAATCATGTTTGGCTTAGAATATATTAGGGGGGCGCCTGCAGAAATCTCACACAGGGCGCCGAAACACCACACAACGGTCCTGTTCAGAAGAATACAAAACTGATCAAATAGAAACATTTCTTGTGTTATGACTCGTGAAATGTACAGTTAATGTAAAGTATCTATTGTATCTTTTGATTCTAAAAACATCATCCAGGCATGGCTAAATGAAAACTCTTATTGACAACATCAGCTGATATCAGAAGACAATTATTGTCTCGCCAATTGGCATCGTATAAACCTGGTATTATAGTCAAACCATGCTCTATAAGTGATGCTATATACTTTTTCATTGTTACTATCATATGAATATTATAATCAACATTTCAAGTAAGATGAAGACAAAAGAAGAGAATGTATAATCTTTCAATACCTTTCTATACACTTTTTATCTAGTTACTCTGTCTTGCGAAAAATCTCTAAGACGCCACATATTTTCGACTTTATCTCGGCTCATAGGCCACATTGAGAATTCTGGTTTTTACTAGTTGATTGGCACCATCCGGCACTACAATTTGATCAATTTTTCCATTGGATTTGGTGTTGATTAGTTTTTTAATTGGATAAATAAAATTTGAAATGGGACAATTTGGATGTGTTTATTTACGACTGTGTATTGGTGAATCAGGTGATCAGCAAATTTTGAAATACTACGCTATCATCAATAATAATTTTAAGAAGAATGTGTTTATGCGAGATGTATAAAGATGTATTCATCTGTATTCATGTATTCATGTATCATGTATTCATGTATAAGGATGTAAGATGTATTCATGTTATAAGTAGTGATGAGTATGGATTCCTAATTTTTTCGAGTTAGTGAAATATTTTCAAGTTTTAAACCACGCTATTTTCTTTGGCGTACTTCTTTTAGTGCATTTTGAATTGTGTTGTTTTTTTTTCAATAATGTTATTCTAGGTTTAAAGGAAACCCAATTTATAATCAATCATTGAATTAATTTCGCAGGTTCAGGGGCGGCCCACTGCTGTGCAAACTAGTCAAATACGGCCAGACGCTGGGTCCCTACCTGAGCAGCTATGTACTGATGGCCACCGCCATGGACCGCTACAAAGCCATCTGTCATCCTCTCACCTACTGCTCGTGGACGTCGCACCATGCACGCAGCATGGTTCAGTGCGCCTGGGCAACAGCGCTGCTCTTCTGTATACCGCAGGTTGGTTGCTAAGCAAGATGTAGGCCTAACAATAAGTTGGACCTGAATAAGGCTAAATCTAAAGCTTAGAAATAAGGCCAAGTCAAGGTCTTCATCAACTTTCAGATCGTACTGACAGTTTGATCCAAGGTAATTAGAATAGAAAGGTGACAGTCATCGTAACCATAGCCGGGAGAGAACCGTGAGTTCTGACGTCATTGGAACCACAGCTGTTGAGCAAACCTAGCTGGCGCTAAAAGTTAGGAAATTCACAGCTGTGGTTCCGATGACGTCAGAACTCACGGTTTTCTCCCGGCTACGGCTACGATGACTGTTACCTTTCTATTCTAATTACCTTATTGGTTTGATCATTCACACTTCAATATCTCCATCGTTCAACGATCGGCCTGTCAGTTTACAGTTTTTTTGGACTTTCGGTTTTCCCATTGAGATTCACTCACAGTCTCCCACTGTCCTAGTCCGAATTTTCACTGTCAGTATGAACATGGAGGAACTAGACAGTTTATGTGGAAATACAAAAATAGCTGTAAACCGGATCGCCGAACTATGAAGCTGTGGAAGATCGAACTCTTAGTGAGATTTGACAGTGGATGTGGACCCTAACTTAATAGTGAGTTGAAAGATGAAAATGGATCGTGAAATGAAGTGTAAGATGAAAATGAAAATTTTTAATTGTTTCATTTTAATTTTTAATTTTTTTATAATTTTTTTTTATTCAATTTTTAATTATGGTTGGTGCGTTCCCTCTTCATAAAATTGGCGTGACTTCAAAATAATTATAGAGAAATAGAATAATTCTATCGATTAGACCAATTTGAGATTCAGATGTTGGAGACAAATAACTGAAATCATTATCAATATTGTGGAAATACATTATTTCGTTTTAAATACTCCAATTGAAGTAATACATGATCAAATTTATTATATTGCCTAATTCATATTCTATTCGATTGAAAGTTTCCATGATGATTGATGCTCGAGTTATAGAAACATTTTTTGTACAACTAATTTGATCAAAAACACTTAAGAAAATTTGAAGAGAAATGTATTGAGATAATGATTAGTTATTTATCCCTAATATCAGAATCACGAATTGGAACTAGCCCTCAAAATCCAACAAAGCAACTAACTTGCCCTCATAGCCTACTTCAAGGAACTCACTTATTTATTTACTTATTTATTTTACAGACAATAATAACTTATTGGTTAAAAACACAGACTAAAACGTCTTCATACCAAATTTTATGAATAATAATGTTCGTAACTAGGTTATTTCCGTAGTACTTCAATTAAGAATAAGTTTATAGTCCAGGAGAAATACCCTCAGAACTCACCCAAAACTTCATTTCGTCTGTTAAAGGTGACAATATTTTCCTACATGGAAGTGCCTGGCTCTCCGGGGGAGCATGACTGTTGGGCCACGTTCCCAAGAGACTGGGGAGAGAGAGCATACGTCACGTGGTGAGTTACTGATTCATTCATGCATTTATTCATTCATTCGTTCATCCATTCATTCGTTCATTTATTAATTCATTCATAAGAGAATATTAAAACTGAAATAAACTTTCCGAGCAGTTCACTTATTTGAAAAATGATGGTTTGCGGGGCCTGTTGGCCCCAAAAAACTTCGTGAATTCTGCCTATTCTTGACCTGTTCTTGATGAACGGTGGATTCTACCTATATGATTGAGTTGGTCTACTACTTGGAGAATTTCCCTCAAATGTGAAGAATTCTCTTATTTATTTATTAACAAGATTGAAATACAGTAGGATTGAAACACAGACAAAGTCCAAAACGTCTCTTCTTCCCAATTTTGGTTAAAATATTCAAAATAAAGGTTATGTACACACTTAAAACTTAAACTTAGCTCTTACCTCATTCAAAGTTCATAAAGATGGAACATTGAGTGAGAACTTTTCATGGTGACATTACGTTGTAAAACGCCTACAGTAGCCTACAGTAGCCTACAGTAGCCTACAGGAAAACCAATAAAGACAAAGACGAAGAATAAAGAAGGTGGTATAAGAGAAAGTAAACAGAAACTTCTTATGGATTTCTTATAGACTTCCATCATGCCAGAATGTCTCCTTTACTTGGACAGACCATGTGTGATGTGGAGTAACCTACAGATATAAAGTTATCGCAAATAGTAAGTTAATCATGTGGAAGAGGGAGCATACAATGAGAATACATAGTATAGAATATACATGGAATATATATACATATTCAGTGAGAATATAAGAGTGGAAATACAGTCCAAGGTATAGTCTGTCCAAGCAAAGAAGAGCCTCTGACAAGATGAAAAAATGAATCCAGCTCGGTCAATATTGGTTGAAAAATGATTGATTCCATCTCAATTGTAGGAAACATTCTGATCTACAATTTGAGACCAAATCAATAATTTTTGAACCAATATTGACTGGTTAAGAAAACTTTGTAAAAAATGAAATTGCAAATAAAGAATTTGAATTTGAATTTGACCAAGCTGGAGTCATTTTCTCATCTTGCCAGAGGCTCTTCTTTGCTTGGACAGACTATAAACTGTTCAACGTAAACCAGGGTCCATTGAAGCGTTTAAGAGCTTGGCGGCTCTTATCTTCAACCTCTCCTTTCAGCACTTTATTCCTTCTTCGATTCCAGTACCTCTATAGTGGTCTGTCCAAGCGAAGAAGACATTCTGGCAAGATAAGAAAATGACTCCAGCTTGGTCAATATTGGTTCAGAAATTAGATATATGGTTTCAAATTGTAGAAAACATTCTGATCTACAATTTAAGACCAAATTCATAATTTTTTAATCAATATTGGCCGAGTTGGAGTCATTTTCCCATCATGCCAGAATGTCTTCTTCACTTGGGCGGGCTATGTGTGATGTGGAACAAAGATATAAAGTTATCGCAAACAGTTTTGACGGTTTCCAGGATCGCAAGTGATTTTCACGACGTGTGAAACACGAGACAGCGTCTAGTTATACTGTATTGTATTGATGATCTGATATTTCTGTGCAGTAAAATAAACGATTCGACCACTATTGCTTTCCAGTAAACTAAACGACTATTTTCAAATAAACGACTCAATGAACGACTCCCCGTTATTTCGAACGGGGATTGAAAAATGATTTAATATCAACTTTAGTAAAGATGACATTCTGGCAAGATGGAAAATGACTTCAGCTTGGTCAATATTGAATCAAGGATCAAAAGTTGGGTCTCAAATTGTAGAGAAAAATGTTTCCTACAATTTCAGTTAAAATTTCCAATCCTTCAACCAATATTGACCGAGTTGATCATTTTCTCATCATGCCAGAATGTCTTCTTTGCTTGGACGGACTATATGTGATGTTGAGATCGGATATAAAGTTCTTGAATGACACTTTCTAACAAGACTGCTTACTATTGTTCATTTATTACTCAAATAGAGATGATATTTATTGATCAAAAAGTGATATAAAGATATTGTGAACAGTTTGACAGTAATCAAGAATGCTATTAATTCTACGGGGTCGAGATAGCATATTGTATATTATAGCCTATACTATTGCTCTGCAGTAAATAACCTACTTGCCTACTTTTGCTTCGCTGTGCAATAAACTACTATTTTGAAGTAAACGACTATTTTGGAGTAAAATTCTATTTTGGAGTAAAATACTATTTTGGAGTAAAAGACTGTTTTGAAATAAACGACTCGATGAACGTTGTTTCGAACCGGAAGTGAAATCATCAGAAAACAACATCAGCAGTAAAGTGTAGTCGAACAAAGGAGACATTCTGTCAAGATGGAAAAATGACTCCAGCTCGGTCAATATTGGTTCAAAAATTATAAATTTGGTCTTAAATTGTAAAGCAGAATGTTTACTACAATTTGAGTTCAAATTTTCAATTCTTGAACCAATATTGACCAAGCTAGTGTCATTATTCCATCTTGTTAGAATGTCTCCTTTGATGGACCAGGGTAGCCTGAAGCTGTTTTAGTATCTAACAATGACAAATGAGTTGTGATAAGGAGTTGAGATTCCCCATTCGTCTAAATGCTCCCAGTGATATCAGACGCCAACGAAGCTGGCGAATGAATAGGCTTGATAATGATAGGCCAAAAACACTGTTCTAAAACAGAGGTTCTACATCTACACCCTTAGGCTCCTTCACATCGATATCACCAATAATATATTCCGCTCACTTCATTCATTTATCTTAAAAAAATAAGAAATTATTACAAGAATATTTTTTTAAAATCATTGTAATTATACAACTCTAGTAGTTCTAAGTTAAGTAGGCCTATGTAGGTTGATAGTGAATTTCATTACTTGAAAAAGTTTAGGGTTTTCAGTATTTGAAACTATGTTCGAAATCCAATCTCATGACACGAAATGGAGTTAATCAACGCCATCTATGAGCAAACAATGCGACAATCATTTCCGTCATTGAATACATTGCTTGCTTGCGATTGGCTGGAGGCGTGGCTTACAGACGCCCAATAGCCATGCGTTCTGACTTCCGGGGCGGGCAATCATTATTGGATAAATATACTGTACTCTGTAGCCTATACTGGATGGAATTGGATGTATGGTAGTTCACTTGGTTTCTACATTCATATGATTGCAGTTTGGACGTCTAGTGGGATCGGACTCCCCCAAGTAGCCTATTAATGGGAAGAAATTTCAAAGGGTGATTTTTCCAGTTCTACTTTGTAGCCTAATTGCATAGCGGTTGGAATTACTTATTTTCTCTTAGGGCTACTGTATTCGTTAAAACTTTAAATAATTAAAATCAAAGAACCATTTTTGAAATATCAATATTTTACACTGGAT
The DNA here is from genome assembly GCA_017141385.1 of Sogatella furcifera. Classification (NCBI taxonomy): domain Eukaryota; kingdom Metazoa; phylum Arthropoda; class Insecta; order Hemiptera; family Delphacidae; genus Sogatella; species Sogatella furcifera. The sequence continues at coordinate 1,764,149 of CM029550.1, read as the reverse complement.
AAAAAGATTTTTTAAAAAAAGGGTAATTCAATTTTAATAATCATTTAAAGTTTTAACGGTTGGAACTTGCATACTCAATAAATTTGTGTATGATATTTGAAATATTTGTTTGTATATACTAGATATATTTGTATAAAATATTCTATGGATTATGCAAATAATTTATTACTATTAAATTATTACTATTGCCTAAAATTTTCAATCGAGTATACAAATAATAAATTAATTTTGTATTGTTTTTTCTATGATTACTTCACCATCAATTCTTCTTTTAACATTCTATTCAGATTCTCAAGAGATAATACAATAGTGCCGTAGAGCCGGCTCGTGCCCACGAATCAGGTGAAGTGCTGTATAGTAAAAGATACGTGCACTTCACCTGTTTCGTGGGTACGAGCCGTCAGTGCCTTTGTGTTACATTTGTTGTAACAGTGATTTCAGTGTAGGCCAGTTGAATACCTGTAGCCAATCACAGCTGTTGTTGTTTGACTCAATGACAAGACAAGGGCTGTGATTGGCTACAGATACTCAAGTGGCCGACACTACAATCCCCGTGCACAGGGTGCTTATGGTAGGTACTAGGAAGACAGTTTAATTGCAGGCTGTAAATTATACAATTTTTATAGCAGGTAATATTTCTCTACCACATGGCTCTATGTTAGGCTGCTGACGAAAAACCAGTTACATTCTCGCAAAGATTGAACATTTGGTTGAATGATAATCACTTTCCTTTCATGGCTCTCCAGGCATTTGTGAAACTCAGTCAGACAAACTGTAACATCCTTATCCAAATACTACGTATTCCCTACCTTGTAAGTGCCACACTGATGAGAAAGTTATATATATTAAAGTGGGGACTCAGATGTGCCGACCAGGAGAAATGGAACCTATTTCGCGTTCGTGAAATGTATAGTCTGTCCAAGCGAAGAAGACATTCTGGCAAGATGGGAAAATGACTTGAATGAAAACGGCTCGGTCAATATTCGTTCAGAAATCATAAATTTGATCTCAAACTGTAGAAAACATTCTGATCTACAATTTAAGACTAGATTCATAATTTTTGAACGAATATTGACTGAGCTGTAGTCATTTTCCCATCTTGCCAGAATGTCTTCTTCGCTTGCACAACCCCACTCCTAAGCATCCATTATGCGAGGATTGCAAAATTAGGGGGGGGAGGGTACATATAGGACCCCTGACAAATACTTGACCGTTTGCTCATGCATGAATATGGGATGCAGCGTATTTCACGGTTCTTTTTCAATTCGAAATACTGAAAATTTAAAATTCAAAGGAGAAGCTTTCAAAAATAGTTTTCTTTTGGGAAGGGGTTGTCCTGTGCATTTTCCATTGGGATTAGAGTCTCTCGTTTTTTATGTAGAAAAAAGACTGGGTTGGAATATGTGACAATGCTTGGGAGCCACATTGCATGCATAATTCTTTTGAAACCATCCCGTTCGGTGACAACTTTATGCATTTAAAAATGTATCTGTATGAATTTTCTGCGATCGTTTTGTAACCGAGAGATCATATCCTACATTTCTCCTATAATGTGGAACTGTTTGGTATCTATAGATAATATAGATAAATTATATGATATCAAATAGATGAAATATTCTAATCAAATTTGATGCTAGTGAAAGTAGGTACCAAAGTAGCAAAAGTAAGCTAGAGTAGTAGGTTGACCGTTTTTCCAAGTAATATTTTTCATCACAGAAATATGACCAGTATAGTTTGTACATGCAAAGAAGATCCTCTGGCATGATGGAAAAATGACTCCAGCTCATTATTAATCAATATTTGTTCAAGAACTATAAATGTGGTCTTGATAGTAGATCAAATTGTTTCCTACAATTTGAGATTACATCGATAGTTTTCGAACCGAAATTGACCTAGCTTGAGCCATTTTCCCATCTTGCCAGAGGGTCTTCTTTGCTTGGACGGACTATAATAATCATTCAACATGTAGAAGCTTTCTCTCATTATTTCTTTCCATAGAGTTAAGATTAATATGTTGTTATTGCACGTATAAGATTTGTTATTTATTATTATTTATTGTTAAAATTGCGACTTGATAGCAACTACTTTGAGCAAAGGTGATAAGTGAATGATGATGGATGATGAATGATCAATTATCTGAAGAATGATCATTACAATTTTAATTTTGAAAAACATTTTTCACTTTAAAAAATCCTGAATTTTGATAGGCTATAAGTTCACTGTTAACTATGAAAATCTGATTAGAAACACTAAATAAAAATGTTCAAAAACTTTGGAATTTGAACCAAGATACAAATAAACCAGTTTCAAACATCATTACAAGCTATGAATAGTCAAATATTATCTTCAAATCTGCCTTTAAAACAGGAATAAATTAATACATGCATGGAGAAGGGATATTGTGGGAATTCACAGTGGTTCCTCTATGATACAATTATTTCGAAACGTAAGTCTACAATTTTGGGCAAACTTCCAACTGACTAATTTGTTTGGAAAGAATGATTCTATTATTCTCACAAGAGTGTTAAAGGAATGAAGATGCTGCAAGGAATGTAATAATTTAGACTAAGGAATTCCCAAGCCCCATTTGGCAATTTAGACGACTACTGCTGCAGTCTTCTCAAGAATAGTCTGGTCAAGCAGAAAAGACATTCTGGCAAGATGGGAAAATGGCTCCAGCTCGTTCAATATTGATTAAAAAATTGTAAATTTTGTCTCAAATTACATTAAACATCGTGCTCTACAATTGGAGATCAAATTTATAACTTTTGAACCAATATTGACCGAGCTTGAATCATTTTCCCATCTTGCCAGAATGCCTTCTTTTCGCCACCAAACTATAATAGTCTCCCAGCTTCAATTGAAGTCAGGAAGCTGAGAAGAATACGAAAATACTGCAAACGATTGGAATTCCAATTCTAATTTATGAATGAGAAAATACCACTTGAGTTAATAAGGGTTCAAGTTCATTATTCATTTATACCACCTCATTACAAACTTAAAAACTAACTTCATTGATTTCTTCATTCATGCTACATCAAATCAAATGATCTTTTAGACAAATTATCATTACAAGGTAAGTTAAATTTACATCACAAACAATATTTTAGATATCGTAGAGGAGATAAAGGAGAAAAATGCCGGTTGGTAGACTCTCATAACTCTTACTAGAAATAATTATAAATACTACCAAAAATATTAAATAATATCATCTCTATATCTAAAAGCGAAATGGCACTGATTCATTCATTCATTCATTCATCACCAGAACTGAAAATCCACTGAACCAAATGCGTTCAAATTTGACAGGCATGTTCAGTTGGACGTATAGACGCCATTTTAAGAACGGATTTTAAAAACTTTTCAAGGGTACGCCAAATATTTTAGTTTTTCTAGAGTTTTTCGGCGTTTTTCTCATTTTTTCGAGAACCAATTGATAGAAAATGTTGATATTTCGTGGGCAGGTTCAGATAAGGTCTAGAAATGTTGTGTTAACATATTTTTGGATTCCGTTCAATATTACGCCAGGAATCAGATTTTTCAAAATTGTAGATGTATTGCAGGTTGCATACCTTCCGCCTTGATACGACTAATCCTTACTGTAAATTCAATGGTTCAGCGAGATTAGATAAACTAATTTGGAAGATATTGAACCAAATTTCAAACTATGTCCGATATAGTTCCCAAGGTTACGCTCAATATTAGCGTTTTACTATTTTTTGGAATTTTCAGAGTTTTTCTTGGATTTTTCGAGAATAAATTGGTAGATAATGTCGAAATTTGGTGAACAGGTCCAGATTAGGTCTAGAAATGCTGTGTTCAATAAGTTTTGAATCCCTTCCGAACGGAATTTGCAGGCGAGCGGAGCGAGCCTGTTTTTCTCAGCTCACACTGACAGAGGTTATGCAGGCGAGCGAAGCGAGCCTGTTTGACTCACTGACACTGCTGATACTGTCGGGGGTCCAGGGGGCGGAGCCTCCTGGCTAGGCGGAGAAGGCGAGCGAAGCGAGCCTGCCGGCTAGTATCATATATATTATGTAACACATCACTGAAAGTCAACAATTATTTCACAAATAGACAGATTTATAATTATTATGGAGAGGAAGAAAAACACAATTAAACTTACATTCTAAAGTAGAAAATATTTCGGTGGCTGTGCCACCTTCTTCAGTTCACAGCAGAGTGTTGAATCCTATCCCATCATATTCATTATAAAATATAGATAATATAACACTTCAACAGCTGATTCTGTCAATGAAGTTGTCATTTAGCTATGCCTAGATGATATTTTTGAAATCAAAGGAGACAATCGACGCTTTATAGGTTTCATCACGTACAAGAGACAGATGAAACCGCCTAACTGCTTGGCTCCAGCTTTGTACGAAATATCTCAATCTGTAGAGATCGTCACTGGCAGCTCGTACCGACAAAACAGGTGAAGTTTCTGTATCTTTTACTGTACAGCACTTCACCTATTTCGTGGGCACGAGCCGCCAGTGCTGAGAGATTGATAATAATTAGTTATTCTCTGCACAGATAGGCTACTACGTCCCGGTTAGGGAGTATAACTGAATATCAAAGCAAACCATTACAGATATCTGAATCCTATAAACGATTTGTACATTGGGGAATCGGAGTATTCTCGTGTACGACAGATTGGGACAGTAAATTTGCATGACTATGTCATGTTCAATTGAGAATTTTCGAGAACGTTGGTTCTGGGAATTTGTAATACTGTAATAAATTATACGTTGGAAGACTGTCTTTGTATATATTGTCAGATACAGAACTGTATAGTATTCAAGATTTAAGAATCAGTTTATTTCTATCTATCTATAGTCGTCCAAGCAAAGAAGACATTCTGGCAAGATGGGAAAATGACTCCAGCTCAATGAATATTGGTTCAAAAATTATCAATTTGATCTTTAATTATTGTAGATCACTATGTTTCCTGAAATTTGATACCAAATTTATAAATTTTGAATCAATATTGACCGAGCTGGAATCATTTTCCCCATCTTGCCAGAATGTCTTCTTTGCTTAGACAGACAGACTATATCTGTGTCTGTAAACTGAATGCTACAATACATAGAAATCAGTTGTTATGTAGGCTATATGAGAGAAATAGTTCTACATAGCTATAGAACTATAGCATATATAGTTCTTAAAAGCTATAGAGACTATAATAACTGATTATACATTCTCTATAGCAATAGTTATAAACTTAATGATTAAATCATATGTGCGTAATTTACGACTAAGATAGATTAACCTCATGAGAGATTCCTTAGTAGATGCCACGGTTTACCGCAGTTTGCAATATACGTTTGTTTGTTGCAATCATGTTCCCGTGATAACTTCATTCAGAGATTATATAGAGATAATATATTTGTCCTATTCACTGCTTTACTACATTTGTCCAATATACACTTCGCAAAATACAGTTACTATTGCTACATATTTCCGTGATAACTTTACCATAAACGTCCTCTTCTTGAATCTACAACTGTCCACGGAGAATATTGTTCTCTTGAAGTAGTTAACCACTTTTGTGGTGACAGTGAGAGAGAAAATTAATTGAATGTGTATTGTTGTTTAGCGTTTGTAATGTTTTTGAATAAATAAACTAATGGGGCTAATGAATTATTGCTATGAGAAAGGGATTAGTGTTGGTTTGTCCGGGTAGTGTAAAACTTTGTTCGAGTTCTAGTCTTCACTAAGTGAATATTATACTACTTCACACAGTATAAGTATAATCTTACCTTTTGTTATACAACGAATACTAGAGCAAGAGTTCGTTGCTTAGGTAGACCCGTTCACTCTAGCATGCCAGTGAGGTTACTTTATTACTTTCTAATTATCTTAATTATCATAATTGCAATCAAGGTTGCAATATCCATCTTGTTGGAATACTAAGTAATTGAAGTCTTATTCCAGTTGCGGAAACATAATAATTGCAACATATCAAGATATGAAACACACATTACTGTCTCATCCATAAAAACGTCCTTCTTTGAGAAATTTGAAATTTAAATGCTATAGTCTGTCCAAGCAAAGAAGACCCTCTGGCAAGATGAGAAAATGACTCCAGCTCGGTCAATATTGGATCGAAAATTATTGATTTGGACTCAGATTGTAGATCAGAGTGTTTTCTACGATTGAGATTGAATAAATATTTTTTGAACCAATATTGACCAAGCTGGAGTCATTTTCTCATCTTCACCAGAGGGTCTTCTTTGCTTCGACAGACTATACCTGTCGGCTTGTCTGAAACTCGTACATCTTCTGATTATTTCCACTATAATGATAATATTTGTATGGCTTTCAATGGTGGAGGAACCCTTTCTAATAGGTTCCACCTCGCCAATATGTACTTGGCTAAATACTGGACACCCATCCAAGAGAAGTCCACAGTGTTGTTGACTTAACTTCCCGATCACTAAGCAGCCAACCTCAAATAGAGCCTAGTACTGTAATAAATAATCTGTCCAAGCAAAGAAGAGCCTCTGCCAAATGAGAAAATAACTCCAGCTCGGTCAATATTGGTTCAAAAACTATTGATTTGTTCTCAATCGTAGAGAACACTCTGATCTACAATCTGAGTCCAAATCAATAATAACTAAAAATAACTATTGATTCGTTCTCAATCGTATGAAACATTCTCATCTACAATTTGAGACCAATTCAATAATTTTTGAACCAATATTGACCGAGCTGGAGCCATTTACTCATCTTGCCGAAGGGTCTTCTTTGCTTGGACAGACTATAATAATGTAAGAATGAGTTATACAGGGTGTTTAAGGAGGAATGTGCAATACTTCTCAGGCTGATTCCTTACACCAAGTAGACAAAAACGTTCCATGGGACCAACCCCAAAAACGCTTTGTTACCGAGATAACAATAGTGGATAATTGAGATTTATCAAAAATAATTTATTTTTCTAATTTTTCAGAGGCTTTACTGAGGTTCTAAAATGAGCAATTCCTATGGAAAATTAACTGAGGAATTCAATGAATCCAGTCTGAAGTCTGTAACTCCAACGGTTATTGAGATAATAGGAGAAAATATGCTTTAAAACGCCATTTTTCAACAATAAGGGTTATAACTGGATAATGAATCATAAATTTGTGATCAAAGCGATCAAAAATCGGAAAATTCGACAAAACATAGAACAAGTTATAAATTTGTGTTTAATAGCAATTTTGCGATTTTTGATCGCTATTTCTGAGACATGGGTAAGATTAACACAATCGCTGCCATTCAACTTTCTCTTTAGAATCCGACTCTCTTCAACTTCCATTGATAAAAAATACAAATTTATGATTCCTTATCCAGTTATAACCCTCATTGTTGGAAAATGGCGTTTTTAAAGCATATTTTTTTCAATTATCTCAATAACCGTTGGAGTTACAGACTTCAGAATGGTTTCATTGACAGGATTCATTGAATCCCTCAGTTAATTTTCCATAGGAATTGCTTATTTTGGAACCTCAGTAAAGCCTCTAAAAAATTAGAAGAATAAATTATTTTTGAAAAATCTCAATTTTCCGCCATTGTTATCTCGGTAAAAAAGCGTTTTTGGGGCTGGTCCCATGGAACTTTTTTGTATACTTGGTGTGAGGAATCAGCTGAGAAGTATTGCACATTCCTCCTGAAACACTCTGTATACATTATTGTACTGTAATTATAATGATGTTCAGGCCTACTACTTTTTCAAAGAAACTTTTCAAAGTCCGATGAATCTTTTTATTGTAAATAAAAATTTGTTAATTTTCTATTTGTAATAACTTAAAAATGTGTTAATTTGTTATTTGTAATAACCCTGTATGTTGTTTGTGTTATAGGTACAGCGTGTCAGTGTTCATCTTACCCCTAATAGTGTTGATCTACACCTATTGGTGCATCTGCCGTGAGCTGTGGCGTAACGCTGGGTTTCCTGTCACTAAGGCGTCACCACACCGTCTCATATCCAGGGCAAAGGTTGTAATTTTTGGGAAATTACAAGAAAAAATATGATTCTCATTAGAAAAAATAGGAATTCTGTACAATTCCAAAGAGAAATTATCCAATGAGGGACCTAAATTTACTGAATTAGACATTTTTCAAGGCTTCAAGGCAATACATTGGTTGAACAACCCTTCCATCAATACCCCAATTAGTTATCGAAATACAACAATGGATCTTGAATTAAGTCGGCTTTCACACTGGTGTAATATATAATGTATCGAGCTTGATGTTTTGTAATTATCTCCATAAAAACATAATGTTTATTACCTAAGATCATGATCAACTAAGACTATGTTATTGAAGTATTTTTTTTTTGCTGATGATGATGCCCACATAAGTATTTTAATTCACTTGTGCGTGGGTAATTTAGTGTTCGAGGGTGATTTATGAGGTGCATAAACGACCATGCCTCTGGTGGGATTCGAACCCACGACCGGGTAGCGCTAGCGGACAGAGGGTTGTAACGCCCTAGCCCACTCGGCCAACCCGGCCGAAATTTGTATGAAATTTGAATACATGGGGCTCGATACATAATAGACCTATGTGAAAGTCGGATAAGAGTTTGATTTTGTTAACTCTTGCTCGATTGAAAACTACTTCTATTGGGAGGCAATGTTCCTATGTAGCTAATTATTTGATGGATATCATTTCAGATAACATCAATAGAAAATAGACGAGCTTATTGGATGATTCTTGTTTTTTCTACCTCTTCTTTCCTTTTTATTGAATTTTTTCTTGCAAGTAATTTGGTGTTGGTATGTATTTGAGCTTAATATTTCAATTATTGTAGTATGTGTATTATGTTCTGAAAAACCTAAAAAGTTTTATTTGATTCAAAAGGTGAACACCGTCAAGCAGACAGTGGCGGTTATAGCGCTTTACATAGCCTGCTCTTCACCCTTCATAGTGGCTCAGCTATGGGCGGTATGGGACCCGGGTGCTATACAAAGTCCTTTCTTCCAGGGTGAGATTTTTTCACTTTTCAATACTTATAATTTTTTGTGATTGTGATTATATTCACCGTTACCTATTAAAATGTTTTTGTAACAAAAAGTTTGTGAATCTTGTGAAACATATGAATCTTGTCTTTTAATTGTTATTGTTATTATAAGAAATCTATTTTTATTATTATTGAATATCTATGTATTTCCACGGATACTGCAACACATGTATTCTAGAATCCGTGTGTATTTCTACAAAACACGGGCACAAGGTGCAATGGAAACACAAAGTTGTAGGCCCTATTTGAATAGAGCAACGCACACTGGTCAGCTGATTTTTTGGTTGAATTCCTTCATACAACCACGTGTTTCATTGCATCCAATGCTTGACATGTGCCAGTGATTTTTTGGCAATGGAGACCAACCTTTTGGTTGTGGCACAGAGGACGGAGAACCCGTCTCTTCCCAAAAAGGAACTTCCATTAGGTCGTTTCATTCATTACATGTAAAATTGTCTCATGAATCATCTTGAAATTGAATTATTGAATAAAATGAATATTATTGATATTATTTTGAAATTGAACCAATTACCTTCACATCGCTTTCCATCCTACAAACTCACGCACCTCGTCGATGCTATCTAGCGGTGGAATTGGAACTACTTGAACATAGTACTAGAAACGCTCGATAGATGTCGTTACCAGTCAAGTCATTTGTTGAAAAGCCACAGAGAAGGGAAGAAATCACTTCTCTGTGATTCAACCTACAGAGCGGAGTTTAGGAAAATAAATTTAGTTTGTTGAATTAATTCATTAGCCAGTTTTTGATTTGAGATTTGCCTCATAGTTCTGTCACAGTTATTAATATCCCCATTTATCACTATGTGTTTTGGCGTAGACGATAAGCAGTCATCTCCAACTAAAAAGTAGTCATAATATTAAGTTATCTCATTAACATCATAATCATTCAGTTATTATCATCTATTTAATCACCATTGCACAAGCTCATGTGAACTCCACCCTCATAAATAGTGAGAATGTGCATTGAAGTAAAAAATGTTAATATTAAGTTTCATGATCTATTAATTATAAAATTGTTTTGAACCGTTGTATAAAATTATTGGTAGAGGAGCAGTTTTCGGCATAGGCTACACCACAGAGGAGAAACTCTGTGACTTTTCTTCTCTGTGGCTACACTGATGCACTTGTTGCACTCACCTATGTAAATGATAATTATTAGTTTTTTTTTTTTTTAATTAGTAATTTTTAAAGTTTTTTTAAAATTTATTGATGTGTTTGCTTTGTTTTTATATATGTTGTTATCGCTGTGTTTGTTTGTTTGGAGTGTGAGCATTGTTTTATCTCTTTGTCATTGTCATCATTTGTCATTCTCTTTGTCTCTTTATCATTGATAAATTATCTCTTCAAATTGTAAAATTATACATTTACACCTTTATAATATTATGATTACTAATGATTACCTTTTATTTTATAACTGTACGACATTTTTTGTAACGTAATTTTACATTTCATTACAATAAATAATATTTCTTTATCTATCATTTGTTTGACGTGTATTGTTTTGTTTGCGCAGGAGCCACCTTCACAATCCTCTCCCTGCTCTCGAGTCTGAACAGCTGTGTCAACCCGTGGATCTACCTGGTGTCCAACAAAGAGCTGATGCGCGGCCTCAAACAGCTGCTGGACTGCAAGTACGCGTCCGGTGACTATCGCGCCAACAACAGCACGGCCGAAAGCGGATCGTCCGGCTGCGGAGCGGGCAGCTGTTCAAAGCGTTCAGAAGTCACCAATACCACCAGCCTGTTGCCGCGGAAACCGCTCATGGTCAACGGCGATCAGCCGTTGCCTGAGATGGCGCCGATACGGAGATGGGTGGTGGCCATACCGCCCAATGTTTCCAGGTGACGCCAATAGTATTTTACATAACTAGGGTGGGAAGGTAGTGTTTACACACGGATAAATGTTTTCACACGAGTCGAATAGTCGAGGTTGGAATAATATGATATGATATGAACAACTCCAACCACAACACCATCTGCTAGCGCAGATAGCATAAAAATCGCTTTCAAGCACAAATTATTATTTAAGTTTAACGCTTATTTGAGGTTCTAAAATTATCAATTCCTATGTAGAATTAGCTGAGGAATTTAATAAAACCTGTTTCAAGTTTGTAACTTTAACGGTTATTGAGATAATTGGAAAAATATGCTAGAAAACGCCATTTTTTAACAATAAGGGTAATAACTGGATAAGGAATCATAAGATTGTATTTTTAGTAATGGAAGTAGAAGAGAGTCGGATTCTAAAGAAAAAGTTAAATGGCGGCGATTGTGTAAATCTTACCCAAATCTCAGTAATGGCGATCAAAAATTGCAAAATTGCTACTAAACACCAATTCATCCCTTGTGCTTTGTTTATTTTGCGATTTTTGATCGCTATTTCTGAGATTTGTGTAAGATTGACACAATCCCTGCCATTCAACCTTTTCTTTAGAATCCGACTCTCTTCAACTTCCATTAATAAAAAATACAATTCTATGATTCATCATCCTGTTATAACCATTATTGTTGAAAAATGGCGTTTTTTAGCAGATGTTGTCAGACTTGTGATTTAGCTAAGCCTATAGAGTCTGTATAGTCACAGTGTGTCCATTAGTGTGAAGTGTTCCATAACAGCCAGTTGAGATCAAAATTTTCCGCGACAAATTCCATATTACAAGTTTTTCAATACAGATCAAATGATTAAGGGCTAACAAGCAGAACTTGAAAAGTTTTTGTGTTAAAAGCCAGTTGTACTCTGATGTGAAGTGACTAAAAATAAAGATAAGTGAAGATGAATATATTCTGGTGGGAGAGGGAAATGAAGCTACCATCAGTGAGATAGTTATTAGAGGAGAATGTTATCCAACAAGAAGTTATAACTTGTTGAGTAGTTGTGAAAGTAGGCCTAATATTACTATTTCACACAGTTTTATATCTATATCTACTACATAGTTTTATAGTATATCTACTTCTATATCACAGAAGTTATAAGTTGATAAGTTATAACAAGAAGTTGTAGGTTGATAAAACATACTCTCCTCTTGCAAACAATATTCTGACAATTTTCGTTTGAGTGGTTCATCTTAGAAACCACTTATTAGTTGGGTACTCATTTTAGTTACCTAGAACATGATGGGCTGCACTCAAGAGTTACCTGACTTGAATAATAATATTCAAAGTGACTCTAGTCGGTAACAAAACTTCATCGATTCAAAAAATGATAAAGTTATGAAAATGCTCTACAACATTGAATTTCTGGAAGCACCTTATGGAAAGTATGTTAAGTCACAAAAAGTATATAGCGTCACAGACAAGAGAGTATAATGCTTTTAATGAATTCTACTTTGTTGAAATGTTCGCCTTATGAACACAATAATATATTGTCTTTAGAATTGAATGGATAATGTTGTCCTTATGGTTAAATGAGCATTGAGCAATAAGAGTACATACATGCATGCCACACTGGCGGCTCGTACCCACGAAACAGGTGAATGCACTTAGTATTCGTATCTTTTAGACTTTTACTGTACAGCACTTCACCTGTTTCGTGGGCACGAGCCGTCAGTGGCATGACAATGAGAGATTCATCTAATGTGAAATACACATGATTCTTTTTTATGTTACATCGAATGTAACTTGTAACATTTAATGTGACATAAATGTAATGTACATGTACATGAATGTAACATGACAACGAAACATTAAACATTAGACGAAATTTTATTATTCTCTATAGGATCATTCCGTTTTAAACATTTCATTGTTGATTTGATTTACATCCACATGACATGATACAAAAGTCGGTAAATTACTTGTTGAGTAGTTGTGCTGTTATTAAATTTCCTGGCACTTTTGTTCCAGAGAGGAAAGAGAGTGCCTCCAGCTATTCAGCGGTCTCAACAACGAGAGAATAATTTCCAGAAATCAGCAGCAACAAAATTCTCAACAACGAAGTTTGCGCCCTAGCATAAGTCCTTGCCGGGCAGCCAGATGTCGATTGGATTTATAGCATACTTCTAATTTCTAAAATTTCCCAATAAAATTGAACAATCCAGTGTGTTAAGAGAGTATTTTATACCGTGATAAGGAGAGTGTAAATCAGACTTTGATGGCCGGTTCGTGAGACATTGAACTATAGGTAGCTCATCAACGTTTTTTTAATTTCAATTATTGAATTTACCTTTCAAATTTAATAAGAATGTTTAACTGATTTAAATCACTTTTAGATGTGGGAACTTGTTTGGTTGTTACTAGTGGTGAAGTTTCTTACTGGTGTTCGGTCGTCTTTGGACTGAACAACATTCAGTCTGAAGACCAAATTTAATGACCAAATTTCTACTCTTATAAAAGTGTTTTTTTATATCAGTTTGAATAAAATTGAAAGTGTGAGAATAATGGATAGACCTACTATGAAGCTTTATACAGAGTGTTTCAGGAGGAATGTGCAATACTTCACAGGCTGATTCTTTTCACCAAGTAGACAAAAAAGTTCCATGGGACCAACCCCCAAAAACGCTTTGTTACTGAGATAACAATGGCGGATAATTGAGATTTTTCAAAAATAATTTATTTTTCTAATTTTTTAGAGGCTCTACTGAGGTTTTAAAATGAGCAATTCCTATGGAAAATTAACTGAGGAATTCAATGAAACCAGTCTGAAGTCTGTAACTTCAACGGTTATTGGGATAATTGGAAAAATATGCTTTAAAAACGCCATTTTCCAACAAGAAGGATTATAACTGAATAAGGAATCATAAAATTGTATTTTTTAGTGATGGAAGTTTTTGGGGGTTGGAACCTTTTTGTCTACTTGGTGTAAGGAATCAGCCTGAGAAGTATTGCACATTCCTCCTGAAACACCCTGTATACACCAATATATAAACCATGAAGCTTTTAAATATTGGAAAAACTCATTGAATTTTCATAGAGCATGTGTCGATCATAATAATTATGAAAGAGTCACAGACTTATTCTCGATATGCTTTCTATAATAGTTGGGTAGGGGAGGGTGGTCCACAATGGAACAAAAATTATAATTTTCATTTCCTTACCAATCTTTTCTTATGTAATAAAGGACTACAACACTTCATTGAGAGCTACATTAGTAATTATTGGAGCTATTGCATAGAACAATAGACCCATCTATACTACAGTGACTTTATAAAATATACAATATATAAGAGGTTGTCTATTATTGGTTACAGCTTCACAAATAATGGATAAAATATTGTCTCATGCAATATAAATAATTCATATAAGGATGATTTTTGAAGAATAGTAACATTTTCTTGCAACCAACGTTGCCTAGTTAGATCGGTTTTTTCTCATTTTCAATTGAACTGTATGAAGTTTTTATTATGATAATAATTCAAATACTGATAATTATAATAATAAGTGTGTAGTTCAATTCAAAATAAAAACAAATCGACCTAGCCTTCATGTTAGCCTATGCTTAATATAATAAAAAATATTTATCCATTCTTTTATACATACCGTAAATCATTAAAACACTTGAATTGGAAGAGAAAATTTGGTAAAGCCTGTAACATTTCTTTCAAAATAAATTTTTATGAAGTAAATATTGTCTGAAGTAGATTTATGATAGGCCTGTTATTGCACTGCTTCATCACTCAATTTACAATCCAGGGCAAAATATCGAAAATTAGTCTGGAATACAGTCATATAATCGACATGGCTTTATTAATTTTTTTTAGTTTTTCTAATTATTTAAAAGTTTAGTAGATTGAGATGATTTATAAAACTTTTAAACTGTCTAATAACTCATTTATTATCTCACGAACCGGCCATTAGGATACCAATAGGTAACTTACCTATTTCTGAATACAGTAGGCCTACGGTAGGTCCCATAGATACTAGAAATTGGAATTGGAATACTAGATGTATTCTAGTATACGTGGTTAGATCTATGTTCGATATCACGCTAAGAAATGTGTTAACTAGACTCAAGACATACTATAATCTCTAGAAAAATATGGTGTATGATATCGTGATCAGAAATTTGTGAACTACTAACTTATAGCATATTAATTTCTGAGAAATGAAATTAGGCCTATTCCAACAGTGTTGTATAGTTTGTAAGATATAGTAATAAAAACCCTGTGTTCACACTCTTGTACGATTTATGCTGCACAGCATGCTTTTTGTATATGCTTGAGCATTGTTAGCTTATTGATGTGCAGCACAAAAAATCGACCAAGAGTGAACAAATAGGGAATGGATGTTGCACTCAACTGTTGCATTTTTCCAATGTAATACTTTTGTTTGAGGAGAGTACTTCAATGTATATATAGTGTACATAAGAAAGCTTCTATTGTGATCAATTAAAAAAAATTGTACAAAGTATTTTAAGAATAGCTAGTAGAACCCCCTGGGCCCAATTTCACAAAG
Source organism: Sogatella furcifera (assembly GCA_017141385.1). Taxonomy (NCBI): domain Eukaryota; kingdom Metazoa; phylum Arthropoda; class Insecta; order Hemiptera; family Delphacidae; genus Sogatella; species Sogatella furcifera. The sequence continues at coordinate 1,748,732 of CM029550.1, read as the reverse complement.
CAACAAGTCTTGTTATTAACCATGGTTACTGACAAGTACTTGTGATAACAAGTTGTTAATTACAGGCGTTTCACAAATGAAATGAGCTACAAGTTCTCAATTCTACAATTTGACAAGTGTTCCCACCCATCAGTGCCATCTGTATCGGTTTTCGATACTTAATATAGTTTCCACTGATATAGTTTTGGCTGAAATTTGAATTATTTGTGGTAAAGATGGATTGATAAAATTGATTTTGAAAATAAATCAATCATTAGAAATCCAAATCGTTGAACCCTCATGTTATTTGGTATAAAAATGATAATAAATTATTTGCATTTGTTATTATTCATTCATTTTGCTGTTCTATTTGTACATTGTGAATTCTTGTAATGCTTTTTCAAGGAATAAATAAATAAATAAAATAATAAGACATTTTCAATCCATTTAGATCCATTACTTAAACCAAAAAAGCTCCAGTGAGCTTGGAGTAGTCTCCTCTCATCTCACATGTTATAAACATAGCCTATATTCTACTGGTACTGATGATTTTTCTAATTTATTGGAATTAAATTTTTGACTCATATTGGGCATGATAAAATGTACAAAGAAACTATATAAAAATAGTTCTAATAATTGAAAATAATATTGAAGCCTTGAAAAGCATCTTTATTAACACTTGTAACTTACTTACTTAGGTCTATTCATAGGTAGAAATTTCATGGTTAATTACAATTTTTTTTGACAAGACTTGTTCGTTACCATGCCAACGTTTGTGAAACACTTGTTCATAACCGGCGTAACGCTTGTAAAATTGTTAAAATTCACTTGTTATCACAAGTCTACAATTGTGCGTTCGTGAAACGCCTGTAATCAGCTGGATTAGTAAATTTGTTATAAATCATGGTTAGTAACAAGACTTGTTACGTTGTGAATTAGGGCCCAGAAAATGTATAATAGTTGAAAACCCTCTTTTTTAAATTCTACTGTCTTTCAATATTCTCAAAACGCTTCCAACATTTTGCTAATTTTGTTTAATTTCTTATTTTGGAAGAAACCAATACGGTACATAAATCGCTAATTATGAATGACCTGTTTGAAATATGGTATCTGAAAAGAATTTGATAGCTGATAAAAAACTAGTTGTATAGTCTGTCCAAGCGAAGAAGACATTCCGGCAAGATGGAAGAATTACTTCAGCTCAGACAATATTGGTTCAAAAATTATAAATTTGGTCTCAAATTGTAGATCAGAATATTTCTTACAATTTGAAATCAAATTTATGTATTGTCGAGCTGGAGACATTTTCCCATCTTGCCAGAATGTCTTCTTTGCTTGGACAGACTATATTAATTCAGTTAATTTTTATACTTTCAGTTGCAAAATGATTTTAAGCTTGAAATCTGTAATCAATAATATTGAAGTGGTCAATGATGTTGAATCATGTTCAAAATGTCTTATTTCAATGGCGGCTCAGGCTCACGGAACAGATAAAGTGCTGTACAGTAAAAGATACGAGCACTTTACTTCACGTGGGTACGAGCTGTCAGTGGTTGATGTCAAATCTCCAATCAATGATGTTGAAGTTGAAATCATTTATCTAATCATTCAGAAATATCTAGCTACTTGAAAGATTGCCTGTTCAGTCCTTCACCACTTGCTGATAATAACGTTGGTAATTACTATAAGTAAATTTAATAATTAAATTAACGTTTGTAATTACAATAATTATCAATCCATGAAACAAGTTAAGTTTTTCAATCTTAACGAACAAATATAACAAAAAAAAGGAAAAGCTTTCAATTTTTCACACTTGATAGCTTTAAAAGAATATATAGATGAATGGCTGTGTTGAGAGATTAGCTTTCAATAAAATCTTGTTTCAAAAAATTCAATAAATTGAATAAATTTCACGTCGAATCTATTTTTCTCTCAACGTTTTTTTAAAAAAGATATGATTATATTTTTGTAAAAACTAGTTGGCTCATGAAAAGACATCGCAATCATTTTGTAACTACTGTAAATATTCAAGTATTGCTTCAAATTTCTATTAATGACAATTCTTGTAAGACAATTGTTTCTCATAATAAGAGAGTTGTGAAACACACCCAAGTGTTGATGAATGGTTTTCAAGAGTTTGCTCAATTTTTTACATTAATTCAATCATTGCAATTGGAATTATATTGTTGTAAATGATAATAGGTTACCCTTCAATACTGCTAGATCATTCACATCTTAATGAACTTGAAAATCTAGCATCTAGTGCTTGACATATCTTTTTAAAAAAGTTCAGAGTTTCTGATGAATGTAATATTATGTCTCCAGAATTATTGTGTTGAATATCAATTCTTTTCCCTCGTTTATAATATAAATCTCAATTAATTCGAGTAGTACAATATCGTCTCTTTAATATCTCACAGGAATTATTATCATGTTCAATGTACCGTGAGCTCAATATTTTAAAACTAACATTTTCTGTGTTTTATAATCTTATGGATCATGATCAGATTGATTGATTGATTGATTGTTTGCCTTTATTAAGGGCGGAGTTAGGACTCTTGGTCCTCTCTACCACACAACCCTATAAAATCAGAGTTGGAATATTTTGAGCTCAATGTTTCAATACTAGAATTTGTGCTTTATAATCTTATAAATCATGTTTGAAGTGAGAAAAATGTTTGAATCCAGTTTATGAAAATCAAATAATTCTAATTATGGAATAAATTTCATTGAAGAGAACAATACGACAAACAATATGAATTTTGTAGCAAGGAGAGTTGTCTGCATTTACATTGATCATTATATAATTTGACAAGTTTGTATTTTTATCGAATCTTGATCATTTTCGATCTTATAGAATTTAAATAATGTTATTTAGGAATAATTCCTTGTTAATTGAAAATCTGTGATGTCCACTTGAATGACCTGCAAGTATATAAATAATGCAATATATATACATAATTCTTAATGTATATAAATAAATAATTGCCAATTCATAAAACTATATAGTCGGCTCATTCATTCCATACCTTTCATAATTTAGAGATCATTGTGTTATGAGTTATCATCCATATCTGGCAACATAATACACGGTAAGTAACTTGATGTGAAGATATCATAATCTATTTCCATGATATTATAATATTATAAAAATGCAGGCACTGGAATTTAGTCGGCTATTATTTAACCACGTAAGTACTTCTAATTACGAGTATATGTTTTAGTCTGTCCAAGCAAAGACGATATTCTGGCAAGATGGGAAAATGACTCCAGCTCGGTCAATATTGATACAAAAATTAGAAACTTAGTCTCAAATTGTAGAAAACATTTTCATCTACAATTTAAGATAAAATATACAATTTTTGAACCAATATTGATCGAGCTGTAGTCATTCTCCAATCTTGCCAGAATGTCTTCTTTGCTTGAACAGACTTTACTAGTATGCAACCCTCAACGGTAGACCAGAAAATGATAAAATATAGAATTATCTTCTTGTGAGTTTTTAAATTTGAATATTGAACCTTTTCCGAGAAACAGTCCTTTAATAAGCTCATATACGCCTGAAGCGAATGAAGTCCCTATTTCTATAATAGGCCTAATGTAGCATTAGGGTAGGAATAAAATTTATGATTCAGAAAAATATCCAATCTGCTATTTTCATGCATTCATAACAATTCTGCGATATGTAGGCTATTGAATTTTATTATTTATTATTATTGAAGGACATATCTTGGCAACAGGCAACTCCAATCTAGTTCCTAAGTAAGTTACTTATATTATGATGAATTTTCCCATCATAATTACTTAAATATATATATATCAGAAAAAGGTTTAAATTTCAACTTGAAATGGAGCCTAAATTATTATTGTAATTTTTTTAAAACAATTCAAAACCAATAAACTAGATATCAGAAATCGATGGACGAATACGAATACAGTGTACGGTATTGAAGGCGTGAATTCGTGTTTCCACAGAGAAGGAAACTATGATACTGCGTACCGGTATGCTGCAGAATTAGTTCTTTACTTCACTGCTAGATGGCGTTGAAATGCCCTCAAACCTTTAGAGACTGTTGTACTATAATCTATAATAGAGACTGTAGATTATACACTATACACAGTCTTATCACCAATCTATATTCAAACCAAAAACAATAGCACAATACCACTCTCTCTAAGGCTACTTTCATGTAGGTGTATTGTATCATTAAAACTATAAAAATAATTTAAATCAAAGTACTCTTTTTTGAATATTTCTATTTTACATATTTCGGCGTTCTAGAGCAATTTTCAAGTTTAAATATTGTAATAGTATTATTTACACTTGAAAATGGCTCGAGAACGCTGAAACATGTATTAAATAAAAATATTTTTAAAAAAGGACTCTTATATTTTAACTATTTTAAAGTTTCAACGAATACAGTAGCCCTAAGAGTTATTCACTTATTTATTATTGTGTATTGTATTCAACCTCATGTTTTGAAACCCATCTTCACAATAACATAATTATGTTCAATATCCAAAATCATAATCAACAGTATGTAATTTATTATAGAGACACAATACAAGACATGAGGCTCGATACATAATACAATACACCTATTTGAAAGCAGCCTTAGAGTAAACTTCTTCTTTACTGACTGTAGACAATATTCAAATATCAAACCCAGATTGCTTTGAGTTTTGCATGTTGACAAAATAATCTGTATTCAGATTTAAAACGCAAATACAGCGCTTTGTCCCAGTGGTAGAGAGAGTCTAATCGGTGAGATTAGATAAGCAACGTGCCTCTACCACCACCGTTGTAATGGTGACCGGTTCCTCTGAATTCAATTTATGAGCCTTAAAAATCGCTTCCCGGTTGTTCGGAACCCACCTAAAGCAGTAGGTCCATTCATCTCTCATCATCATCCATTACCCACGCACAGGCCCAAGAGCCCATGTGGGCATCACCCTCACAAAAAAAAACTGCACGTAATAACCTTCGTTTGTGTTGTGGCTCAATGATTGATTCAAACAATTCTGTAGTTCATTCAGTGGAAAAACTCAATAGTTAGTCGTTATATTAGTGGTGTTGTTAGTGACTATAGTAATTGACTATGGACTAGTCAATACTATGATGTTGTTCCTTGTTGATGTTGTAAGTGTTGTTGGTAATGTTGTAAGTATTCTTGGTAATGTTGTTATGGTTGTTGGTATTGTTATAGTATAGATGTTGATTTTGTTGGGATTCTTAGTGGTATTTTGGTCTTGTTGGTGTGGTTTGTGGTGTTGTTGGTGGCGTTTCTGGTGTTGTTCGTGGCTTTGTTAATGTAGTTTCTAGTTTTCTGGTTTATATTATTGGTTATTTTTTACATTTTACGTATTGTTGTTGTTGGTGGTGGCGTTATTAGTATTATTGGTGGTGTCATTGGTTTGATGAGCTTTTTCTACATGGTTGCAGGTTTGACGTCTATAATAGTGGGATTATTATCCCACGACTTCTATTTATAGTGGGATCGGACTATTGGTTAGTGGCTATTATATGGTTTTCGTGGTGATATTGTTAGTGTTTTTAGTGTTGATGGAAATTTATAAATGATTTATTCAATCTAAAATGATGATTTTTTAGGTATTATGAAGTATTATGGTGTATTTTAAAAACCGATCTGATTGCAACACGTTTGTATGAGCTCAAGCTTAGAACAAATAAATTTATTCATTTATTATTTATAGTGTTGATGTTAAATTTTTGATGTTGGTATTGTTCTTGATGATTTCATAAATTCGTGTTGTCGCTTAAGTTGGTGTTACTGATAATGTTCTTGAAAGGTTTTTGGGTGGTTTAGAATTTTAGATATTTTTAGTGGTGTTTCTTGGTGTTTTCATGGTAGTGTTGGTGTGCTGTGTGCTGTTAGTGTTACCGTATGGCAGGGGTTGTTGGTGGTGTTCTTGATAGTGTTGGTTGATAATAATCAATATGTCTAAGAAAGAATCGTTGATAAAGCACACATAATCGTGAATAATCTGTGATCTAGAGCAAGCGTTGGAAGATAGGCAAGCGAAGCGAGGTCTCCACTCACTCAGTCAAGCTTAGAGGGTGCAACGATGCAAGCAGAGCATCTCTCACTCACTCTCACTCTCTCTCTCTCTCTCACTCAATATACTTGTACATACACTCGCCATTTTTAGTTTTAAGTTGAAATTTCCTCATAGACCCCATGTACATAAATATATGCATCATTTGCAGTAGTAATAATTTCCACTCTCTTCATTCACTCCATCATCAATCATAATTCATTACTTTTAGTATTAATAATTTTTATGTTCAAGTTGGATTATTTTTATTTATTTATTTTTTTAACGATCTTTATTACAATGTTATAAATCCGATACTTCCATTAATGTTACATTAATCTGAATCCTGATCTTATATTCTATTCGAATTCACTGACACTTTCTACATTATTTACAAGCAATGTAAACAATTTTATGCAGTGTGTGTTATTAATAAGGATTAACAATCATGATGTGCAAATTTTCAAGGCCAAGTGTTAATGGAGAGGATACCTTTGTTATTCTTTCCCAAGAATGGACATCTTCATGTCCAAACTTCGCCTTTTCATTTAGATAATTCAATCGTAATGGATAAGATTGCCAATTAATTATAGTAGCCTATATAGTTTTCCTAAATAAATAATTTCTATAACTCCGCGTTCATGTATACCCGTGTCTGTTGAATAATTACTATCTTTTAAGCTAGTGTCAATTATACAAAACGTGATAGTTACTACGTGTATTCCTGTATAGAGGTTACTTACTCTTGTACATTATTACTCACAATATCTTATTGCAATCTAGAATCTAAGTGTGAATGTTTTGTTATTGTCTATATGAATAAAGAAATCTAATCTAATCTAATCTAATCTCTCACTCACTCCCTCTCTCTCACACACTCTCTCTCTCTCTCTGTCTCTCCCTCTCTCTCCCTCTCTCTTACTCTCTCTATCTCTCTCTCTCACCCTCTCTCACTCTCTCTCTCTCTCTCTCTCTCTCTCTCCTACTCTCCTCTTGAATTGACTATGCGTTTGAATGACAATGCTCTTCGGTATCCTTTGCCTTTGGTATGTAGAGCAGATTAAGTCCATTGAATGCTGTGTGCCGGTCTGTATGCTACCTGATACACGGGGATCAACTAAATACCGGCGATCTTCAGAGATGCTAAGTGGGTACTTGCTATCCTATATAACTACCCAGAACGGTAAACCTGTCCAAACAAAGAAGACATTCTGGCAAGATGGGTAAATGACTCCAGCTCGGTGGTTCAAAAATTATAAATTTGGTCTCAAATTGTAGGAAACATTCTGATCTATAATTTGAGACTAAATTTGTAATTTTTGAATCAATATTTACGGAGCTGGAGTCATTTCCCCATTTTGCCAGAGTGTCTTCTTTGCTTGGACAAGCAAACCTAGAACGGTCCCTGTCATATTGAAGGAGTCTTTATCACGTTTGAGCTGAAGATATTGTGCGAAGATCTCACTTCCAACAACCCTTGATATTATGTTGGTGTAGATATCTCAACAAGAATGTCTCCATCACATCAAAAGTTCATTGAATATGTAGGTTTATTTGAATGGAATGATATATATTAATATACAATGATATAGAATAATATTACTTACTTTCGTATGGATGACGCATACCAATACGATGGTGAAAAAATTTTCGATAAGAGATTCCTTTAGTTTAGTTAGTTCAGTTTAGTTTGATTTTCGTCAAGTAACACCACAAAATCAAGCAAAGCTTGGCAGTATTTGACACGTCAAAAACGTAATCCATTCCAAGCTTTATATAATCCATTCACGATGGCTTGAGACGAGATAAACAAAAGCTCTGTGTGTGTATGTGTGCGACTGGAGTGGCTTCGTTTTAGATACTTATTCTGGATTGCCTACAACAAATCGAGATTTATGTCCTTGAATCAACTTTATTAAAATACAAATCTTATGATTATGATAGAAATCATGTTGAAAAAATGGCGTTTTCTAGCATATTTTCAGATAATAACAATCAATTGTAACGATTTATTATTCCTAATTCTAAAGATTATATTCTGATTGCTCGAAAAATTGACTTATTCTTTATCTCAAGTTTTCATTGTTTATTCGTAACAAAGGTAACAAGGAATTTTTTGTCAACTTGATAAATCATCACTTGAACGTTTGTCTTATCGTATATCTAACGTACCATTTATCAAATATATTATAAACTGATATATTAATAATAAATGATATTATAATTAACTACGATATTAAAAAAGGTAAAAATGTTAGTTATCTACAATAACGAATACGATGGCGCATTACGAATAACACTCTTATTTACAGTTATTGAATTTATTACACTTAAATTTATTCATAAATTAATTAATAAAAACATAATAATTTATTTTTCAAATTTATTTATTTATGAATTTAAATTTATTATTAAACTGATATACACTCTTATAAAAGTTATTATTTCCAAAAATAACCGATGAAAGCTGTTATCTCTCAACCAATACCAACATGAACCATAAATAGTTAAGGCAAGCTAAGAAGACACGCCTCTACAGTACACTTTACATTGTTACGGAGTGTCTTATCAGCTTGCTCGAACAATACACGCTGATGAAGCCACCACTATCAGTCATGTTGCTAATCTAAATCCCCGCGGTGGATTCAAACTATATCCCGAAGATTTGACAATGTACAAATTGCGACATTTTCATCACCGCGTGTGTGACGAGAGCGAAGCTCTATTTTTGAAACTTTGCCAATCAGATAGCTTGCGAAAAATGAGTGAAGGCATAGTCTGTCCAAGCAAAGAAGACATTCTGGCAAGATGGGAGAACGACACCAGATCGGTCAATATGAAAATAGAAAATTTTATATAGAATTTTAGATTAGAATGTTTTCTACAATTTGAGACAAAATTTATAATTTTTGAACCAATATTGATCGAGCTGGAGTCATTTTCCCATCTTGACAGAATGTCTTCTTTGCTTGGACAGACTATATAGACTGAAGTGCGATAGGAGCCTTATAAATCTCATGGTATAGTCTGTCCAAGCAGAGAAGACACTCTGGATGAGAAAATGACTCCAGCTTGGTCAATATTTGTTGAACTATGTGGTCTTAATAGTAGATAAATTGTTTCCTACAATTTAAGACCAAATTGATAATTTTTGAACTAATATTGATTGAGCTTGAGTCATTCTCACATCTTGCCAAAGGGTCTTCTTTGCTTGGACAGACTATAATAGCTAGGCGCTCTCTGGAAATAGTGTTATTGCTTCTATAGAAAACGCCATTAAAACTGGCGTTTGACGAATGACTGTCATTGGTGCTCAGCTCTGTCAGGACAGTCGGAGAACGGTCTGTGATAGCTCATCGCGTCCAGAGCGACTTCAGCTATATCGTTTCGCCTTCGTAGACCGCTTTTAGACTGTCTTAACAGAGCCGAGGATTAATAACATAGTTTTTCCAACCGCCACGTACGTTGGAATCTGCTGTATACTAGCGCGTTGCTCTCAACCGGTAAACCTCAGCTTATCCGGGAAGGTCTCCAAAAAGGTTTCATGTCTAGTTAAAAGTACATTCTACAGCTCTCAGTCAGAAGTTTGGAAATTATTCGTGAATTCTCTGTACAGATAATTAGACGAGTGGTATAGTCTGTCCAAGCAAAGAAGATATTCTGGCAGGATGAGAAAATGACTCCAGCTCGGTCGATATTGGTTCAAGAGTTATCAATTTGTCTCAAGTTGTAGATTAGAATGTTTCCCACAAATTAAGACCAAATTTATAATGCTTGAACCAATATTGATCGAGCAGGAATGATTCTCCCATCTTGCCAGAACGTCTTCTTTGCTTGGACAGACTGTAGAAGGAAAATTATTTGCAAATTCTCGGCGCAGAGAGTTGAAGTGGGAGTTTTGTGAATACTTGAACTTGAATATAGCACTGGCGGCTCATACCCGCGAAACAGGTGAAGTGCCCGTATCTTTTACTGTACTGCACTTCACCTGTTTCGTGGGCACGAGCCGCCAGTGGAATATAGTTCATTAGCTTCCATCATAGTTCCCAAACTTCCTTCTGTTCATTTCTAGAAGGAGATAAAGTTATTGGTTTTTGAATTTCATAGAAATATATCTGGTTCAATTTGATAAATAAACTGGATTGGAAGTTCTATAATTCAATTTCATTCAATGTTTTCGAAAATGTTCAGGAATTTATGCTTTGAACTATGCGTGATAATATACGACATAAAAAGTAGAACTATTTTCATACACACTCTTTGATTTATCTCGAAACTGTTATGACTGTTCAAGTTTAATGCATAAGTTCCCATTTATTCAAATTTCGAGATCTACATTATTCAACGGAGAAATGGTTGTGATTGATTGAAGTATTGAAATTTGAGATTATCTTCAGCTTGTATAATAGACCTATGGTATGTAATAATACAAAGGCAGAATGAAATATACGAGTACCTCATATTAAACAAAATACTATAGATACTATACAGAGTGTTTCAGGAGGAATGTGCAATACTTCTCAGGCTGATTCCTTACACCAAGTAGACAAAAAAGTTCCATGGGACCAACCCCCAAAAACGCTTTGTTACCGAGATAACAATGGCGGAAAATTGAGATTTTTCAAAACATATTAATTTTTCTAATTTTTTAGAGGCTTTAGTGAGGTTCTAAAGTAATCAATTCCTATGTAAAATTAGCTGAGGAATTGAATGAAACCAGTTTCAAGTTTGTAACTTTAGCGGTTATCGAGATAATTGGAAAAATATGCTAAAAAACACCATTTTTCAACAATAATGGTTATAACTGGATAAGGAATTATAAAATTGTATTTATTATTAATGGAAGTTGAAGAGAGTCGGATTCTTAACAAAAAGTTAAATGGCGGCGATTGTGTAAATCTTACCCAAATCTCAGAAATGGCGATCAAAAATCGCAAAATTGACAAGAGTGATGAATTTGTGTTTAGTAGCGATTTTGCAATTTTTGATCGCTATCTCTGAGATTTGGGTAAGATTTTACAATCGCCACCGTTGCTTTTTATTTTAAGTCGACATTTATGTTTTGAAAAAATCTCAATTTTCCGCCATTGTTATCTCAGTAACAAAGCGTTTTTGGGGGTTGGTCCCATGGAACTTTTTTGTCTACTTGGTGTAAGGAATCAGCCTGAGAAGTATTGCATATTCCTCCTGAAACACCCTGTATATAATCAGATTTCTCAGTCTATACCAAATACTATAGGCTATACAGTACGTTCATTTATGCCAATGTAATATAGGTAGGTGTTTAATATGGTCTACAATTGTGTGTTGTTGAGATACAACACACTAGCGGCTCGTGTCCACGAAACAGGTGAAGTGCTGTACATTAAAAAAGATACCCCACGTGCACTTCACCTGGTTCGTGGTACAGGCCGCCAGTGTTACTATTTCTGCTGACTAACTGATAACGACAATAACTGATAACGACAATAACTGATAACGACAATAACTGTGGCACGACTGACTAACAATACTGATATCGAACTGAACTACATTACCCGTATATTTTCCATGTTCCATGAGTTTTTTTTTAAATTTTGGTTAGAGCTTACGATGCGATTGGCCAATCAATGAAGGCCTAAGGGCTGAAAATAAAAAATAAAATTTAAGTTGACAATGTACAAAACATGGACGAGAGCTTGTGCCATGAATACCGACCATTTGGCAACAACTATTTTTGCTTCAATTGCTTTGGCTATTAGGTCACTACAATATTCGAAATAAACAGTGAGGTCATAAAATTTAGTGTCGAGCTTGCCAACATCGGTATCCACTCCTGGAGGCTAAAACAACTCTTTTAATAAATGCATTTTCTCGTTTAACAGTCCTGGCGAATGAAGCCCAATGTAGCTGTATTCCCCTACTATTACTGAAATATTATAATGTAGTACTGAAATATTGTAGCTGTTCAATATTTCAGTAATTGCTAAGAACCTTTTGTACAGAACCTTTTTTATTCCAATAAAACTTTGATCTGTTTGCCTAGAACAGCTTTTCTAGCACTATAACAGCTTTTTGATACGATAACCTTATTTTGGTTTTGGACTGTTGTAAAAATTGGTAGAGGAGCAGTTTTGGGCTTAGCCTGGTACACTCACCCATGTTTATAATTATTATTGAATAAATGATAATAATAATAATAATAATAATAATAATAATAATAATAATAATAATAATAATAATAATAATAATAATAATAATAATAATAATAATAATGATACTATTGAAAAGATAATTTGATTCTGTCAAGCACTACAAAACTATTTTAGTTTCACATTAAGTAGGTATGAATATAAGTCATACTCATATTTCCATAATTCATACTCAATGGTTAATCTGGATCAGGATTAGGGCCCTCGCGTGGGGTGTGCGGAATATGCGACAGCACAGTGCGCCACGGCCAAGGGGCGCCGCGGCGGCTGATGCAAACCGGGAATTTTAAAAAATTTCAATTGGGCTATTAGAATATTTTTTCATTATTTGATGAAAAAACTTATTTCATAACAACTTAGATCCTGAAATTATATCACTCTGCATAAACTCATTCATCAATTGAAAAATCCAATTTATTTGTATGAATTATTCAAACACAGATAAAAATTATTTTGATTTGATTGATTGAAAAACCACGATCAATGTATGAAGCAAGCCGAGAACGCCCCTCCTTAAATTTAATTCTATCGTTGGCTGACAGACACCTTACTAACTCTGTCGACCAATCACAAGCCAGTTTCCGATAAAAACCAGTTACCAAATTGTTGTAATTTTCCAAACTCGTTTCTGGCAACAGGTCGGTATTAGATCATGAATAGTTTGAGTTCTATTTTATTATATTCATCGTATAAAAAATAGAATTAATGAGTATAATATGTGAGTGCGAAATCATATTTTCATCTTATTTCAAAAGCATAAAACTATGAAAATCTAGTAATGAAATGAAAATATCCTTTATTAGGCGGAGTTAGGACTAAGTCCTTTCTACCACTCAACCTTATATATCAATTCAACCTTATGAAAATCTAGTACTGACTTAGTTACACAATAAAAGTGAAACTGAGTCTAAATTTCTAAATAAATTCTTAAAATACTACCTTGATAGAATCTTACCATAGCATGAATACATAATAAATATTATATTCGCACAAGATCGTCAATAGTAGAACAACGTAGTTGTTTGTGTTACACCATCCACCATTTTCTTGCTAGCAGCCATTTCCTGAGACAGAACTCACAAAACGCTGTCAACCAATAAGGAAAGAGCAGGTGGGGCATGAAGGCGTGTCCAAGTCAAATCTGAAACATCACCCGTCAACTGCTGCCATCTACTGATTGAATTTGGGAACTTTTCCAACCGATGTTTCCGGCCATTTTGATCGTGGGTGGAGCTTAAAGGCGTGTCCAATGGAAGTCGAAGCCTGTCACCCTATTGCTACTGCCGTTTGCTGGCTGAATTAGGAACTATTTTGAATGTTATTCAAGAAAATTGGGTAGAGCAGTGAAAATGGCTGAGACCTTCAATTTTCTTGTTATTGAGTTTCCGATTTTTAAACATCTTCATTCCAATGAAATATTTATGATGATTCCCAATATTTCTCTGTATAAAATTTATTATTCCCTTCCTTATGTGCTTTCAATCAAACTAATAAAATAAATTAATCAACAATTAAAAATGTTATATTTAAATGATAAAGTACGGTCGGGTACATTGTCACACTTTATATTAAATTAAAATGAATTGGTTTGCTTAAACTTACTTAAAACTCCTCCTTCATAAAACATATAATTTTAATGGAAATATGGTAATTTTACATCCCCAAACCCCCCATGGTGTGAGTCCCCACAAGTCAAATTCCACGTACATCCTTGTTATTGGCCCTCTAAGCATCCCCAGAATTAACAATGTGCCCTTGGATGAAAAGATTGAGACCCCTGGTATAGACTACAGGTCAGCTGGTCAGCTGATTTTTTATTTGCGTTGCTCCATGCAACAACATGTTTCTATTGTGCAGTACCCGACATGCTCCTGCGACTTGTATTTACGGAGAACTACCAAGTAGTAGCTTGTGCCCATATAGTAGCCTATATTAATTCAAATCGAATATATATATAAATATATATATATATATATATATATATATATATATATATATATGTACGGCTGAAAACAAGTAACCACTGAAGGCGGCTCGTGCCCACGTAACAGGTGAAGTGCCATTCAGTAAAAGATGTGGGCACTTCGCCTGTTCCATGGTCTGAGCCGTCTAATATAATAATATTAAATAAAAAATAATAATAATTTCTCTGAAAGAAAAACAATTCTTCCAGAGGAGTTTGGTAGTAAGAAATTAACAATATACAGGTAGATTTCATGATGTGAATTTAAGTAACAATTTAGACTATATTGCAAAAGATATATTTTTCGTGGCCCCACTATATAAAATATGTGTTGGGAAACCACAAATACTTATATTATAGCAGGAACGTACGTAATATAGGTATGGCAGTATACTTTTCAAAATTATGATTAAATTCAATTCAAATACAAGCATAAAATGATACTTTAAAATAATGTATGTATTCTTATGCCGTATTCGGCGGGGAGTTCCAAAAGGAAGTTCCACCGGCACCATGACCTTAATTTCCGTCGAAGGGGAATCATGGTATTCTTCATATGATACACTGATGCCCGGTTTTTCCAAGCACACTCAAAGTTGAGGGACCCTCAAATTTTGATGATCAGCTGACATTTTCTATGATAAGTATAGGAAATGTAGTAAAGTGTAGTAAACTTGAGGGTCCCTCAAATTTGAGTGTGCTTGGAAAAACCGGGCATCAGATTTGAATTTTTAAAAGTTCTTCCAAATCAATAGAGTCCATAAACGCAAGGGAGAAATTTTAAATAATGTATTAAAGCAATGATAGGAAACACCATTGATAGCTATAGGCTATGAATGGGATAAAGGACTGCAAATATTGCAGTATAGAAGGCGAGATTCGTTGAAAAAAAAACTGTTCAAAAAACTTTAGAGTAAGTTTCAAAGTAAATTCGATTCGTGTAAGTTGAAGTTGTCCAGGACTTGCAAAGATCATTCAGTAACCGGTTAAGTAGCGAATTTAAGTTGGCGTCAGAGTGGGCTATTATAATAGGAGTGCAGTTCACACAAGCTGCAAAGTGTGTCAGGTTTTGACGGGATGTGGGGCGAGGGGTTCGGCTTATTTTCCGCGAGCGGCCCGTTTACGACCCAACTCGAGCTCCCTAAATTGTTTTAATGATCAGCTGCCGATGGGAGCTCTCTCCGCGGGGCTCTTATTTATTCGCCCCTGACTTTACGCCCCCTATGACTTCTCCACCCCCTGGAATTGCTGTCCCACTAGTAAAGTCTGTCCAAGCAAAGAAGACATTCTGGCATGATGGGAAAATGACTCCAGCTCAATCAATATTGGTTGGACAATTATTAATTTGCTCTAAAATTGTAGAAAATATTCCAATCTACATTTTTAAACCAAATTCATGATTTTTGAAACAATATTGACCGAGCTGGAGTCATTTTCCTGTCTTGCCAGAATGTCTTCTTTGCTGGGACAGACTATACCCTCTGTGTTTTCTCTACCCACTGTATTGTTTCCCCTGTCTCTACCATCCCCCTGAACCTTCTCCCACCCCCCGACAAACATCTTCACCACCCCCTGTTCTGCCTCCAGTAACAACCACCCATTTTTCTGCCGCCCCCTACCCTTAGCACCCCCAGGCGTTCAACAAGCACCACAGCCATTGTGTTCAGCGTCACGCTCTAACCGAGCCCACAAAGCCAGAGCCGCCTTCTCATCTTTGTTCCAGCTATTGAAATAAATTTTTATAACGAACCGTAACATTGTGAACGGATTTTCATAGTCTGAATAAGTTTTCATCGCCTCGATAAAGTTTGTCAGTTTTATTTGTTTAGGGTCCACATGCACTGTCAGTTTGAACTGACAGTTCCATCGTTCACAGCTGATCGTCCAACGATCGGACTGCCGGTTTACAGCTGTTTTGGACTGCTGGTTTCTCCATTCACTCACAGTTTTTTACTGTCACAGTCCAAACTGACAGTGAATGTGGACCTCTCATCAGTCCGTCGAACTGACAGTAAATGTGGACTTCTTATCAGCTCGAATTCCTCCAAGCAAGGGAATGTTCAAACAAATCATACTTTACAAAATAGGTACATTGAAAACGTCAATAAATATGTAGTAGTACTGAGTAAGTATTGTTAGATTGTTAGACAGTCCAAGAATCCTTTAGAAACTATAAGTTGTAGTTAAATAATCTTTATTTATTCAACATGGTAAAATTTCAAATTTTACAATTGAATATCGTCAAAAGTGGTACTAAAATTTATGTATAATACACATAAACATATATATATATACATTTATAACAGAACGTATTACAGTAGGTAGTTTACATGATATAACTTATGGTACATGGAATTCAGGCTAATTAAAATTTCACAGTGTTGTAGTAAGTTACCTAGTCATAGTTTTACATATAATAATTTACATCGTCATAATAATAATAGTCATACATGATTGTCACTCAAGTACTCATTAACGCTATAAAAACAGTTGTAGGCATAAGTCGCAGCATCTAGTCTTGGCTAGTTGAGTCAGACCTAAACACGGAAGTGAATGAATCAAATCTTCAAAAAAATACAACAAGAAATTCACAAGCCTTTGTTTGTTAAAGAAAAATCATCAAGCACTTTGAGAATGATTGAATGCGAGCAATTCATGCCTTGAATTCAAAATTACAGCAGACAATAATCTAATGATACAAGACCTCTCATATCATTGTTTCATTTATCATTGTATCAATTATCATAACTATTGTGTATCTTTTTGAGACGACATTGAATCGTGGACACAGTGCTTCAACCATTGAACTCGAATGTACCTGATCTCCATTAACAAAGAATAATGTAATATAATCTTCATATTGAACTCTATTTTACCCCAATTTTTTATTGTATGCTGATTCATAAATAGGACTTATTGTTCTTAAAACTAATCAATTGACAAGCATAGAACTGTGTGACGTCCTATGCATAGAACTATGAAGGATGGATGTAAGGATTGTTTCTATAACTATAAGGATTGTTTTCCTTATAATTCTATGATTATAACTACACAAGCATAGAACTTTACTTGCATTACACAGAGCATTTACTTACTTTACTTGAACTTTACATAGAGCATTTTAGGCTATACTTATAATTCTACGTTGTCAAGATGATATTTCCCATTTTTTAAAAGATATTAATTCAATACTGATACTGTACTTGACAAAAACTAGCAATGAATTTTCAAAAAAAAGGAAACACAGTCAGGATGAGAACATGATCAATAATGAGCTGATAATATGATTACTGTCAGAAATTCTATCAAATGCCTCATAATAAAGCTCTCATACCACACCTTCCATTTCCTGATTTTACAATTTTGAACGAAACGATGATGTTCTTAAAATTTGTATAACATGCTAAAACACCTCAGCACTGGCGGCTCGTACCCACGAAACAGGTGAAGTGCCCGTATCTTTCACTGTACAGCTCTTCACCTATTTCGTGGGCACGAGCCGCCAGTGCACCTCAGAAAAGCTACTTTAAAGTCTCCAGAGAACAAGTTTCGGGGGTCTTAACTTGTCGTCCATATTGTGTGTCTCATAAAGATCCCCCTCCACCAGACAGGAATGCTGCTTTAATAGAGACATATTGCAAGTTTTATAACTCCGAGCTTAATTTTCATTCTTATAAGTTCACGTCTAGAATTACTATGGCTTTATTATGCACGGGTAACCCAGCAGCCAACCAGCTCATAAGTTCAAACACGCTGATTTAAGTTCACTAACATTACAAAGTAAGGTGACTGCTCATTCCGCTTTAGAAATTATGCATCCCACAAAGTGAAATTACATCACTGGCGTGCCCACGAAACTGGTGAAGTGCTGTACAGTAAAAGATACGAGCACTTCACCTGGGCACGTGACGCCAGTGAATTACATTAATGTGACAATCCCTCCTTGTTGCATTAGATTATCAACAGAATTAGAAACATTATGAAAATTAAAATATGGTAAATCAGAAATTAAAATTTTTATTGGCATGATTTCAAAGAACAAAAATTAAAATGAAATTAACTCGTTCTCATAAACTTTAAGTACAATCAGAGAGTATTGTTCTATTCTCTCTATGTAAAAAAAAAATATATTTTATTAGTTATTCAATTTATAAAGTTTCAAGACTTTTAAAAAATTTCTTTCCATATGGACGAATAGAAACACTTGGAGATGTCGAAAGCAGTTAATCAGAATAATAATCAAAATAACTGTTTTGATTGTTAGGCTAAAACTTCTTTATTATCTGAATTAAAACAAAAATAGAGATCATCTTAATAAAATTTATAGTTATTGTGAGCAGCACAACTTTAGTGTACAATATGAATCATTGAATGACGTAACATGATGAACTCCTGCTATTGGCTGAGACAAGCCCCTCCCACGTTAGTATAAACAACACTGTGAGAGGAGGTCCCTCCCACATCAAAATGAACAGCACTATGAGAGGCGGGGCTTGTTTGAGCCAATAGGAATCATTCGCCTACAAACGAATGGCTGATCCGATTTGATTCCTAATTCTGGAGTTAATTTGCATGTCATTCCATCATTCAATTCTGAGACTGAATTTATTTTGCTTTTAGTAGGCCTTTTATTGGATTATTAAGATAGATGGAAATCAATATTATATTAACTACTGACTCACCACAGCTAATAACAGAATGTCCGAAAATAAACAAACCAAAAACCACTGGCGGCTCGTGCGCACGAAATAGGTGAAGTGCTGTACAGTAAAAGATACGGGCACTTCACCTGTTCCGTGGGTACTATCCGCCAGTGCCAAAAACTAGTAACAAAGCAGATCTATCCTCCCGTACAAATTCCTAGTATAGTCTGTCCAAGCAGAGAAGACCCTCTGGCAAAATTAGAAAATGACTCCAGCTAGGTCAATATTGGGTCAAAAATATTGATTTCGCCTGAAATAGTAGATTAGAATTTTACCTAAGAGTGACACCGAATTAATGATTTTTGAACCAATATCGACCGAGCTGGAGTCATTTTCTCATCTTGCCAGAGGGTCTTCTTTGCTTGGTAAAACTATAGCTATGAATATTTCATCAATTATTTGGGACTAAAGAATTAGAGAATTGAAATTTGACAAGCTTAATGTAATAATATTATCACATTACTACATGCTAACTAAACTCTATAAAGGGCAGATTTTCTAAGAAATACAAGTAAATACTGGCATCTGCAGTATAGTAGATATATTATAAATATAAAACTTTGAAATAATTCAAATCAAAGTATCCTTTTTTCAAATATTTTTATTTTTCACAACATGTTTCGGCGTTCTAGAGCCATTTTCAAGTGTGAATATAATAGCCTTAAGAGAAAATAAGTATTAAATAATATAGTATATTATAAGGAATATATTTGATACTGAAATCTGATTATTTGACATCGGGATGATAGAAAAATAATTTCTATTTCTTACTTTCAGGTAATTACAACGGTAATGTATGGAAAACGACTAGTAATTTAAAGAAAATAATGTCATAATCTTTATTGTGTAATATCATACATGAAAGAGTCATAAAAATACCATAAAGTGTTCAATCTTTTAATCTTCTTTGCTTATCCTTACCGACCATATTTGGCAAAGTCCTATTCGCTATTTTGATTTTACGGTAATTTGTCGAAAAGGGGTGCCAGCAAAGGAAATTCCTTTTAATTATTTCTGCATATTAAACGAGCGTAGAGGTCACGCAAAGGGCCACTTTCTTATTCATCTGCCTGTTTAATATTTATCTCATTGCGACCCTATTTTTAGATTCGTAATCGTGAATATCGATTGGTGGTGCCTCTATATATACCGGGTATCATCCACTGGCGGCTCGTTCCCACGAAATAGGTGAAGTGTTGTACAGTAGAAGATACGAGCACTTCACCTGTTTCGTGGGTACGAGCAGCCAGTGGTATCATATCCTGCTATTGAAATAGGTTAACGACCCAAACCTTTGATCGCTCAACCACTGAGTGGTGGTAGAAAAAGTCAATAGAGACAAAAAAGAGGTAAAAGATGTCAAAAGTTCCAAATTATTGAAGCATTAATATTGTGTTGGAGCTGAAAAGAGTCAATAAAAGTCGAAAAAATAGATAAAAGATGTCAAAAAATTAAATTATTGAGGCATTAACACTGTCGTAGTGCTGAAAAGAGTCAATAAAAGTCGAAAAAAGAGATGAGAGATGTCAAAAAATTCAAAATATTGAAGCCTGTCATGAACGTCAGAAGTTTTGAACATCAAGCTTTTGGTTAATACCTGGCGACAAAAATATTCATGAAGATCTATTGTATTATTATATTTGATTTACGTTATTATTATCGATTTAAATTCACGTATTTTATTCAAATTGTTTCTTTTTTATATCTGTACCGATAATAGATTCTATTTTGCTCTAAAATTTTTCCAGTTCATTTAAAAATCCCAAAGTTTTTGAAAATTTTTATTTAGTGTTTCTGATCAGATCTTCATTGTTAACAGTGAACTCAATCAAAATTCAGGATTTGTAAAGTGAAAAGTGTTTTTTTAAAGTTAAAATTGTAATGTAAACATTCATCATCCATCATCATTCATTCACTATGTAGCCTAAACATCATCATCCACTTATCACCTTTGCTTAAAATACTTTATATAAGTCGCAATTGTAACAACAAATAATAAATAATAATTATTGTTTTGTATTTTATATTGGTTCAACTGGAAAATTTTTCTACTTCGATATGTGGTAGATCTCCATACTGGATTTCAAGAGTTCTTTAAACATTCACAATAATTGTTGAAAAACTTTCAAGTATCAAGTCTCCCTAAATCCTTCTTCGGCTATTTAAAAACTTTCCAACTTCATATTTTCATGTACATCTATCAGATCTTTACCATTAATTGGGTTGATCAATTTCAATTTATTCAAGTATCAAAACAAATTACAGCACAATACAATTTTGAATGAATATAGAACCCATCATCGTAAGTGTATAGAAAACGATGTCTAAATCTTGAATTTTATGACTAGGGTGAATTAGTTCAAAATCCTCATAATTTGATAGGGATTGAGAAGAAGATGGGTATTGTGTTCAATAATTGGGAGCCGTTCTTAATGTTATTTGTGTTACATAATGTATGAGCTATTTTAGAATACACATTGTAATGATAAATAAAGCATATACAGGTTCATTATGTGAATTTAAAGAACTCTGAAATAATTATTGAACACAATACCCATCTTCTTCTCAATCCCTATCAAATTATGATGAACTAGCCGTTGAACTAGTATAGCGATTAATCCGTTTTTCATGAAGTTCCCCCGCATTTGAAAAACGATATCAAATTATGATGATTTTTAATTATTCACATTCATAAAATTCAAGATTTAGACATCGTTTTCTATAATTTGAAAGAAATATGATCATAAACCTATGTTACGAAATTGTGGAATTTGATACCAGTTTCATTGATAAATATTTTTTCATCTCAGATTATAAAGAATTCTTTATTCCCCTACAGCTTCATTAGAAAGAAAACCAATTCGTCGAGCATTATTATTTATCTTCCTCCGCTGAAAAAGTATTTCCTCATCATTTAGGGAGCTTCATTAAGGCGCGCATCATTAAATTTTCTGCCACAGCAATTTGTGAGAAGAAAAAATTCTTTCAGAAGCCACCGTTGGTATAGTCTGTCCAAGCAAAGAAGACCCTCTAGAAAGATGAGAAAATGACTCCAGCTTGGTCAATATTTGTTCAAGTATTATAAATCAGGTCTTAATAGTAGATCAAATTGTTTCCTACAATTTGAGATCAAATTGATAATTTTCGAACCAATATTGACCGAGCATGAGTCGTTTTCCCATCTTGCCAGAGGGTCTTCTTTGCTTGGACAGACTATAGAATAAGGTTACTGTCTTGTTGGTAGCGTGTGTATTTCACGTAGAATGAAAATTTCGACTTTCACTTGTCAAACCTCAAGCTACCAACAAATTCTTCGTGTTTCAATTTCAATAGGAGATCTCTGTTTCATTATTATAGAAGGTTGATGTTTCAATATTAATAGAAGATTATTGTTTCAATGTTTATAGAAGATTCGATTGAAGTTTCAACATTGATATAAGATTATTTTTTTTCAATTTTGACGAAAGATTGGTGTTTCAATATGAATTTATGATTTAAGGAACATTGTTATACCTACCCTTTTCACCGAGTGGTTGGAGATAATTAAATCTTCAAGGTGTTATTATTCTCAATACTTGCTTTGGTCCAATTCCTTCTTTTAAGTAAAGCATAGGTCAAAGTTTATCTCAATTTTCTTTAAAAATGGAATTCAAGCAGGGTGCAAGAAATCAAATCATGGTAGATTAAGAAGACATTTAATCCACATATTATATACTTAGTCTATGCTAATTATACCTACTAGTCTATTACATTATACCTAAAGGTCTTTTTACACGGCGGTTTTCTGATACGCAGTAATGATACAAATGTTTAAAATTGATACAGGAAGGAAGCTCGTTGATACGAGACATTTGTAATGCTCATCATGGATCCCCGACATGTTGGATATAATCTGATTCTATTTCTCAATAATTGAAAATTTTAAGAGTATTTTAACTTGGTTTAGGTATTTTTAAGTTGAATTAATAATAAATAAACTCAGTTTCAGAGAGTCAATAGCTGATTACTCCCCATTTTCGGCATTATCAAATGATTAAATCTCACTTTACAAACCTGATGTTGCAAATGTATAGTGTCAAAGAGCTTCCTTTCTGTACGATTGCGTATCAATTTCAATAACTGTCTGAATAGGCCTCAAAAGATTGAATTTGCTTCAGTAACCCATATTAGAGTATAGGTTATTCATTGTATAACCTATACTATGTATTAATATAGTATAGGTAGTATATTAGTATAAGGTAGTACAATATATGGCACAACAAAGAGTCACTTTTGAATATTGGTATAGTCTGTCCAAGGAAAGAAGAGCCTCTGGCAAGATGAGAAATCGACTCCAGCTCAGTCAATATTGGTTCAAAAATTATTGATTTGGTCTCAATTGTAGGAAACGTTCTGATCTATATTTTGACGCCGAATCAATAACTTTTAAACCAATATTGACCGAGCTGGAGTCATTTTCTCATCTTGCCAGAGGCTCCTCTTTGCTTGGACAAACTATCATATATACAGATGAAACTAGTATAGTATATTATATACTATGTAGCCTATTACTTTAGTCTCTCCAAGCAAAGAAGACATTTAAGATGGGAAAATGACTCCAGCTCTTCAATATTGGTTTAAAAATCATCTTCAAAAAATGTCTTTCTTGCTTAGATAGACTATAAAGTAGAGGAATCAACCTCAATATTATTTTAAGCAACTATATTTTCAGCTTCAGATAATTATGAATATCGCATTCAAAGGCCTACTTCTATTACCCATCAAAATAACTGAACACTTACAAACTTCGCCCGCCTTACCAAAAACCACACTCACCTCACATGCTAAAGTCAGCTTTGTTTTGTTTGTATTTTGGTCATTATATTGACCCTTCACACTAATTGAACTCGAACCCCACAGCCAAAAGTTCTAGGCTACACGCTTCCGTGAAATGGGAACGTTTAAAGCGGTATTCAACCTTCAAAGTACATAGTCTGTCAAAGCAATGGAGACATTCTGACAGGATGGGAAAATGACTCCAGATCGGTCAATATTGATTAAAAAATCATGAATCTAGTCTCAGATTGTTGGAAACATTCTGATCTACAATTTGAGACTAAATTCATAATTTTTGAAACAATATTGATCGATCTGTTGTTATTTTTCTATCTTGACAGAATGTCTTCTTTGCTTCTTGGAAAGACTACCTCACGTGTTTGTTTTGGGGGAAATGAACCTTATCGAGCGACGTTTAATGCTTTCTAATAACTCCATTCATGTTTACCGTGCATGATTGCCGCCTCTAAAAACGCTGAGATTTCATCTACTACTGGAACATTACGTTAGAACAGTATATCTACTAAATTTGAGGATAAATATGAGTATGCCTACTTTTAGCCTACTACCTCTCCATCCCACTTTGACAGGTAGGCCGATCTATAGGGACTGTATATGAATGAATATTGACCAAAAGTTCAATGAATATTCTATCTACTCTACACACAGGGCCCTCGCATGGGGTGTGAGGTGTGTGCGACCATACAGGGCGCCAAGACCAAGGGGGCGCCTCGGCGGCTGATGCAAAACGGGATTTGAAAATTTTCAATTGGCTATCAAAATAAATTTCCACCATTTGATAAAAAACTTATTTTATCAATAACTTGAATCCACAAGAAATTATCTCCTCTGCATGAACTCTAAAATTAATAACTCATGAATTGATCAATTGGAAACCCACGATTGAAGCATGCCAAGAAATGCCTCTCTTAAATTTTATTCTATTGTTGGTTAACGACCACCTTACACTTTGTCGACCAATCACAAGCCAGTTTCCGATAAAAACTTCTCCCTGATATTTTCACCAAATTGTTGTAGTTTTTCAAACTTTTCTGGCAAGAGGTCGGTATTAGATAATGAATAGTTTGAGTTCTATTTCATTATATTAATCGTATAAAAATAGAATTGATATGTATAAGATGGGAGTGCGAAATCATACTTCCATCTCATTTCATACAGCATAAAACTATTAAAGTCGAATACTGGTCCAAGTTACACGATAAAAGTTAAACTGAATCTGAATTCTCTAGATTAATTCTTCAAATACTAACTTGATAGAATCTTACCAGCCTGAATACATAGATAAATATTATATTATTACAAGATCGTTAATAGTGAATTAGCGTAATTTTTGTGTTTCATACACCATCAATAATTTCCTTGCTAGAATCCATTTCGTAAGACAAAACTCACGAAACACTGACAACCAATAAGAAAAGAGCAGGCGGGGCATGAAGGCGTGTCCAAGTCAAAACTTAAACATCACCCGTCAGCTGCTGCCTTCTACTGGTTGAATTTGGAAACTTTTCTAACCGTTGCTTCCGGCCATTTTGATCGTAGGCGTAGCTTGGAGGCGTGTCCAATGGAAGTCGAACCTATTGCTACTGCTATATTCTGTTTGAATTCGGAACTATTTCAAATGCTAGTAAAGAAAGTTGGGTAGAGTAGTGAAAATGGCTGAAATCTACAATTTGCTTGTAATTGAGTCTTTGATTTTTTGTTAAAACATCTTTATTTCCAGAGAATTCCCAATATTTTTCTGAGAAAAATGTATTATTCCCTTCCTTATATGCTTTCAAGCAAACTATAATAAAATAAATTGGTCAATAATTGAAAATTATATATTTTAGATCCTTTAGTTATTTTTTATTAATTCCTGTAGGCTTCTTCTTATCACGTATCCAATACACGAAAATACGAAACAATACGTTGAGATACATTGAAATAAGCAAGTCCCTATAATTCTTTTTGTCACACTTCATGTAACATTGGGATTGCTCATAAGAAAAATGTGAACATGCAAGGCAGCTAGAATCATGTTTGGCTTTGAATATATTATAATATGTTGGATCTCATTCGTCTGGTAAAGGGGGGGCTGCCAAAATCTTGTACAGGCCGGCAAAAAACCACGCAAGTGCCCCGTCTACACATACCGTTCAATCTATGCTCTCAAAAGAGGAAATAGATCAAAAAATGTATTTTTCGCTTTAATACTGATTTGATTAGTTTCCTCTACAGAGAAGATCAGAAGGAATTCTATTTTAGGAGAGTAAAATATAAGTAAATAATGCTTACAATAAATTAATAATTCCAATCTTGAGTGATTTTTATGATACTGCACCATTCGTTTATCAATACTGTAAAACCAAATTGATTGATAAGATACCTTCAACACAAATTATTTGTTCTGTTCAAGCAAAGAAGACATTCCGGCAAGATGGGAAAATGACTACAGCTCGATTATTGGTTTAAAAATTATTAATTTTGTCTCAAAGTGTAGATCAGAATGTTTCCTACAATTTGAAACTAAATTTATGATTTTCAAACAAATATTGACCGAGCCGGAGTCATTTTTCCATCTTGCCAGAGTAATGTCTTCTTTGCGTGAACCGACTATACCAGATAAGGAAAGACGATATATATTTTGGTGAGAATTTTAAGTGTAGTCGTTTGTAAATAGTAGATTGTGGAGGAAAAGGCATGTATAGTCTGTGCAAGCAAAGAAGACCCTCTATCAAGAGAAGAAAATGACTCCAGCTCGGTTAATATTGGTTCAAAAATATTATTGATTTGATCTCAAATTTTAGATTAGAAAGTTTCCTACAATTCAGACCAGATCAATGACTTTTGAACCAATTGACCGAGCTGGATTCATTTTCTCATCTTGCCAGAGGGTCTTCTTTTCTTGGACAGACTATACTGTGTATTGGATGGATGGAGAAAGGATATGTATACCACATCAAGTCCCCATCAGTTTAATGTTGTCCAATTGAGCCTCATCTTACTCATCTTGTCTCATACTGTAATTGATCTGATCTCTCAATTTCAAAGGATTCCTTAATTTCATGGTACAGTATTAACAAAGGAAGAGGATAGGATCTTCAGCTAGTATCCTAAATACAGGGTGTTTCAGGAGGAATGTGCAATACTTCTCAGGCTGATTCCTTACACCAAGTAGACGAAAAAGTTCCATGGGACCAACCCCCAAAAACGCTTCGTTACCGAGATAACAATGGCGGAAAATTGAGATTTTTCAAAATATATTCATTTTTTAGAGACTCTAGTGAGGTTTTAATATAATCAATTCCAATGTAAAATTAGCTGAGGAATTCAATGAAACCAGTTCCGAGTTTGTAACTTTAACGGTTATTGAGATAATTGAAAAATATGCTAAAAAACGCCAATTTTCAACAATAAGGGTTATAACTGGATAAGGAATCATAAAATTGTATTTTTTATTAATGGAAGTTGAAGAGAACCGGATTCTGAAGAAAAACTCAAATGGCGGCGATTGTATAAATCTTACCCAAATCTCAGAAATGGCAATCAAAAATCGCAAAATTGACAAAAGTGATGAATTTGTGTTTAGTAGCGATTTTGCGATTTTTGATCGCTATTTCTGAGATTTGGGTAAGATTTACACAATCGCCACCATTTAACTTTTTCTTCAGAATCCGGCTCTCTTCAACTTCCATTAATAAAAAATACAATTTTATGATTCCTTATCCAGTTATAACCCTTATTGTTGGAAAATGGCGTTTTTTAGCATATTTTTCAATTATCTCAATAACCGTTAAAGTTACAAACTTGGAACTGGTTTCATTGAATTCCTCAGCTAATTTTACATTGGAATTGATTATATTAAAACCTCACTAGAGTCTCTAAAAAATGAATATATTTTGAAAAATCTCAATTTTCCGCCATTGTTATCTCAGTAACGAAGCGTTTTTGGGGGTTGGTCCCATGGAACTTTTTTGTCTACTTGGTGTAAGGAATCAGCCTGAGAAGTATTGCACATTCCTCCTGAAACACCCTGTATAAATTATTATCATTCTTATCGTTGGCTGTATGCGTTGGTCAGCTCTGCGCAGGTGAATCTTCCCCCCCCCTACTCATGACTATCCTGGGGGGGGTTAGCCTGCCACCCCCCCCCCACACACAACGGCAAACAGCAAACTCACCAAATCACTTCTGCTTCCTTCTCAGTTTGGCGCGCGCGGCCGGATAGGCAACACGTTTCACGTACATGTCACGCTCAATCATGTCCACAATATTCACGCAACATGTGTCTACTCTCAAACTGCTTCCAACTGCAACATGAATCCGATAAAAGTCCGCTAAGCTAAGTTGGTTTCTAGGTGAATTGTGTTTGGTACTAGGCTCCAGTTGAAGTTTGAAATCCGAAGTTTAATATAGGATTGTTATATTATATACTATATTATACGAATTGAAGAGTATAGAATTATCTATTCGAAGTATGGATGGATTGTACAAGATAGATGGATAGATAAAGGAGTAAGAGTTCTGTCTGTTTGGGCCTAGTAAGGTAGAGTATAGAATTTTCGGAAGTTTAGATAAAGAGTGTTAAAGATAGAGAAGTGAGAGTGAATTGTTAATGTTCGTGCTGGGTGCTTATTAAAATTTGGAATTGGAGAATTCCGTGGACAGGATGGATTCTTAGTGTTAATATTCAACGATTCTTAGCTATTCAAATGAAGTTTTCTTCAATTTGGTGAAATGATGTATGCTAGTAAAAACGTTTTCTTAAGATTTCATTTGAAGATACGCATGACATGTTTCAACTAATTATAGTCATTTTCAAATGCAATTTTTTTACAAGACTTTAATAACAAAAAATACAAAATTGATTAAAAATTGAAGTTCGGTTAACAGAATGAATTGTTACATTGTTCATTGTTTCATTGTGTACTTGATGGATGCTTCTTATCAGTTCAATTGAAGAAAGTCTTCAAGAAGACTTGATGCTCAGTTTAAACTAAAATTTAAACTTCGTTAGTGAAATATTTCCTGTGAAAATTTTTATTGAAAAAATGATGTGAAGAAATGGATTTAAACTTCGCTAGTGAAATATTTTCTGTGAAAATTTTTATTGAAAAAATGGAATCGAAAATTCAAGTACGCTAAACTGAATTGTTATTGATGATGTATACATCTCAGAAATTGTATATTAAAATCCTCAGACTGGTAAACAGTATAAATTCTTATTGGAAATGTGAATGCTACTGAGCAATTCAAATAATGAGGTTAGGGAGAGTGATAGGCCTAGTTTTCTTAACTGTGTTTTCACTCACTGACGGAGAAACTCATCGACACCGTCATGAACGCTTTCGTTTTGCAGAAAAAGGTAAGAAATATCAAATTAATTCTCAAAAATATGTTTTTTTTTTCAAAATCTGAATACTTGTTGATTAGTTGTGAATTTAATACTTTGATATTAATCTATATTAAAATAGTGAGAAGACAAGATATTGTCAAACACAGGTGAAGTGCACTTTTACTTACAAATCACCGATTTCGGATGTTACACAATCTAGTCAAACCTAAATCTATAAACAAATCTAGTAAACTATGCTAAAAATCTAGTAAACTATTATTCTCTAACACAATCTATCAGTCTCTAGTAAACTAAAACTTAAAGTACAGGGCAGCAGTATTATATTACAAACGTCAAGCACTGCTATTGGTAGACGCTTGAACCAATCACAGTGAACGTCTGCTATTGGCTAAGACATGTCCCTCCCCGATTAGCCTGCTCGTGCGAATGTCACAAAATGGCGATTCAAACAGCGAAAACAATAATGAGATATTAATGAATAGCTAGAACAAAATACGAAATACATAGGAAACCACGAGACAGGTGAAGTGCTGTATAGTAAAAGATACGGGCACTTCACCAGTTACGTGGGTACGAGCCGCCAGTCATATAGTCAGTCCAAGCAAAGAAGACCCTCTGGCAAGATGGGAAAATGACTCCAGCTTCGTCAATATTTGTTCAAGAATGATAAATGTGTTCTAATAAGTAGATCAAATTGTTTCCTACAATTTGAGATCAAATTGATAATTTTTGAACCAAAATTGACCGAGCTTGAGTCATTTTCCCACCTTGCTAGAGGGTCTTCCCTGCTTGGACAAACTAAAGAAAATGTTTACGAGAGAATGGGGAACAATGGAATAATAAGGATAGGCCTATTTTCTTATTTTAAATACTGTTTCTTATAAATACAGAAATATTGTAGGGCCTAGATCAATTCCAACAAAAGTTGAATTGTGGGAGTAGGAGTATCAGAAAACGACTTGGCTGAATATAATTAAATTGCTTAATGAATAAAATTGGAATTATGTTTAAACTATAACTATAGAACTATAGTCCAATTAATTTAATCAAAAGGTATGAATTATGAAAAAGGTATAAGAAAAGGTAAGGAATTATGGGAGTGAGTGTATGTGTATCAGAAAAGAAGTTTTCTGTATATAACTCAATTATTGCATTATTTAAGAGACAATAGATGAAAATCTCAAGTTAATCTAGGATTCGAAGATACAGTATTCAATTTTCTTATAAAAATTATGGTTGTATAGATGCCTTAAACTTTATCCAGCTCATCATTCTCGACTGTTTGATTAGCTTAATTTGACAAATGAATGGTTAGTCAAGTGAACTGAGCCGTGACTGAATTATTCAAATCTATTGCTCTCTGACAAATGTCCACTTTATTGACTTATCGATTAAGCTGAAGTCGAACACTGGCGGCTCATGCCCACGGAACAGGTGAAGTGCTGTACAGTAAATGATACGGGCACTTCACCTGTTTCGTGAGCACGAGCCGCCTGTGATTTTTTAATTAAATTAATTAATCTGAAAATTAAATCATACTATGAACTCTCTGGTAGTACAGTATTGTGAGCATTTTACGGTATTCAGATTTCAAATTGACAGAGAACTGAAAATAATAAGGACGCTATTACAACTTATAAAGCACGTGTATTAGATACTAATACTGTATTCTAGTATCCGTGTTATCATGTGTGAAACTTATCATAATAATCTCGATATATATAAAAGCGAAATAGCACTGATTCATTCATTCATTCATTCATTCATCACCAGAACTAAAAATCCACTGAACCGAATGCGTTTAAATTTGGCAGGCATGTTAAGTTGGACGTTTAGACGCGCGCTAAGAAAGGATTTTTGAAACTTCATAAGGATACGCCAAATATTAAAGTTTTTCGGCGTTTTCTCAATTTTTTCGAGAATCAATCGGTAGAAAATGTTGATATTTGGTGAGAAGGTTCATATAAGGTTTAGAAATGTTGTATTAGAATATTTTGGAAATACGTTCAAGAGTACGCCAGTAACCAGGTTTTCAAAATTGTATATGTATTGCGGGTTG
Source organism: Sogatella furcifera (assembly GCA_017141385.1). Classification (NCBI taxonomy): domain Eukaryota; kingdom Metazoa; phylum Arthropoda; class Insecta; order Hemiptera; family Delphacidae; genus Sogatella; species Sogatella furcifera. The sequence continues at coordinate 1,717,609 of CM029550.1, read as the reverse complement.
CATATCTTCCGCCTTGATTCGACCAATCCTAACTGTAAATTCAATGGTTCAGTGAGATTATAGATGAACTAATTGGGAAGATATTGAATCAAGCTTCAAACTATGTCCAATACACTTCCTAAGGTTGCGCTCAATATTAGCTTTTTACTATTTTTGGAGTTTTTCTTAGATTTTTCGAGAACCAATTGGCAGAAAATGTTGAAATTTCCTAAACAGGTCCAGATTAGGTCTAGAAATGCTGTGTTCAATGAATTTCGAATCCCTTCTGATCGGAATTTGCAGGCGAGCGAAGCGATCCTGTTTGTCTCAGCTGACACTGACAGAGGTCTTGCAGGCGAGCGAAGCGAGCCTTTTTGACTCTCTTATAGTGTCGATACTGAGCCAAGTGAATAAAAACGAGTAAATACTTGGTAGTATGGTCTGTCTAGTAAAGTCTTTACTACCTAGTAAACGCTCGCCCGGTTAGTAATCACTCGCTTCGAAGTGAATAACCCTAGTACGCTCTCTTCTAGTGTTTACTAGGAAAAACCCAAGTCTTTACTATAGAGTATACTCTCCAGCGCTTTTATTCACATAGAATCTCCCTAGTTCTTACTAAGCAGCTATTCATAGATGTGTTCGCAACCGAATACAAAAAGTTCAAGTCTACCTGAATGAATTCTTTTTATTTCTAGTCCTACATTTGAATGAATAAAATTATTGATTGAATTAAGCTCTACATATGAGAATATTTCAAATCTCTCTTAAATAGAAGAAACTTTGATACTCTTGAGCATATTTGCTTGTGGATATCTAGAAACTGTTCTTAAAGTGGAAACGTCAGTTTGAAAAATAATTTTAAGATCAAATTATTTTGATTTACAGATAAAATAATTTATTGAATAATCAGGCTTCAGCCCATAGAATATTTTTGAAGAGGAAACTTTCCAGGATATCTGTTCTGACAGTTTAAAATTGAAATAAGTTTCAGATTAAGAGTTACCAGTTTCTATTTTCTATAGTTACTAATAATCTATTTTCATATAAAATTGATAAGGCTCCTTATAATCTGTCTCAATAATAGTGATTTTCTTGAAATTTATACTTATTTATTTGAGTACAAATGTACAATACGGGTAGAAGAAAATAATCAATCCCCCAAAACTTCTTCTATTCCTAATTCAGTCATATAATATTCCTTGATTAAAAGACAGGAAAATTGAAACTAGCACTATCTTTCTTTTGGATATTAGAATTTCCAACCATCGCATTGAATGAATAGGCTGGACAAGAAAGCGAAATTGATCTACAAAGAAACCAAACTTATAATTTTTGTCAATAATATTGACCATTTGGAGTCATTTCATCCGATCTTGCCAGAAAGTCTTCTTTGCTTAAACGGACAACCAACACAACACATCCATCAATTTCCTGGTCTTTCTGTCACTGGCGGCTCGTGCCCACGAAACAGGTGAAGCTGTACAGTAAAAGATACGGGCACTTCACCTGTTTCGTGGGCACGAGCCGCCAGTGCTTTCTGTGTAAGCTATTCTACATGATTAACGTTTTGGGATATAATTGTCAACAATATTATAACTAATATGGAGCTCGTTCACTAAATTTATGAATGAGTTCAACTGTAGTATGTAACCTGTGACGTCATAAATAAATCGTATGTGGCTATATTTTTCCGAGTAAAATATTGTCATCAATTATGCTGTTTGGAAGGTGAACAGTTTTGGGAGACATCCTGTTGTATTCTCCATTGTAAATTATTATCAGATAAATGCATGATTATGATTTGTGGACGCTGGAGCTTAATTATTGGAAAACAAAATATTGTGAATTCAACACTGTTCAGTTCAACTTTCACGTTCAACTTTTCACCTTCAGAAAAAGTAATCAAAATCCAAAAACTTACTCCATGTACAACTTCAAATTTCAGATATCATGTTGAAGAACACAAAGACGTGTTTATAAGGATTTATTCTCAACGTCGGAAACTTTACTCATTACTCAAAAACCTTATTTCTCCCTGAAAGAACAGCCTCGAATATGATTTTTTCACCCAATTTTCATTACGTAATTCGTTTTCTGCCAACCACAATCTATGATAATTACGTGAGAAGAATGCGAGATGGAATTTCTTTACGAAGAAACTTCATTTCTCAATCAAAATGCCAAAAGATTGCGGTTGCCGAATAAAACAAACCCTCCATCATTTTTCAGACCTTTCGTTTCTCTAAACCCGAGAACAAATCCATCTTGGCCCATGTTCCATACCCATTTCTACCATATTTCTCTATAACATTAAACTGCAATATAGTAGTCAGTTCAAGCAACGAAGACATTCCGGCAAGATGGGAAAATAGTTCCAGCTCGGTCAATATTAGTTCAAAAATTATAAATTTGTTCTCAAATTGTAGAAAACTTTCTGATCTACAATTTGAGGACAAATTTGTGATTTTTGAACCAATATTGACTGAGCTGGAGTTTTTTCACATATAGGTAGAATGTCTTCATTGCTTGGAGAGACTGGACAAAAGATGAAAATGCATGAAGTTTCTTTTCTCACGTTAAGATGAACTTCATATGAAGAACTGACATAACCGTATCAATTTTCATAATATTCGCTTCAATCATATTTCATGATTTGGTATTCATCTTGGTTCCCGTTCCTACTCATTTTATTCCACCTTTTTTTTGGAGAAATGGCCGAAAAGGTACGGAAAATGCATGACTTCTCTGCTCTAATGACTGAGCTCTAATGATTTCTCTACTTGAAAAAAGGAATAAAAAAATATCTAGAAAATGAATGTCAATAATGAGTACAGTACAAAGAATCAAGTTGAATAGATTTGTAATGTACTTGTTTCTTATTTATTTAATTAAAATTATACAATAAGAGGAACGAAAATACAGGCATTCGCCCAAAACATCTTCTATTCCAATTTAGATTTAAATTTCCAAATTCAGGTTATGTTTTTTTTTAAATATTCACTTACACAATTATTTTCACTCTGAGAACACATTTTTGGAATAATATCGATTGAAAAACCAGGATGGTTATTAAGAAAGCTAAATTAAAACTCTTAAATTGAAAATATTACTGAATAGGCCTATTCATCAAAGCTTCAAAAATTTAAACCAAAATGTGTTCTTGATGATATGAGCAACCATCACTATATGAACAGAATATTTCCCCCTCACTAGTATCAAGTACATTTCCCCCTGATTCCCCCCCTGCTAGTACATACAAGCATCGGACTATATTGTTGAGCAATAATAAATCAAAAAAAGTTCCTTGATTAATGTAAAAATGTAACTAAAAATGTAAACTTGATTATAATTAAACAATTTGATCAAGTTCAATCTTCGAGTTGTTAATATTTCTGAACCTAAATTTCCAGGTTTACTGTACTTTCAATTTTAAAATATTAATATTATGATTAATAATTAATAGCAATGAGAGTTGATATCCGTGTAATTTCTTGATGAGAGCGAAATATTTCTCCTAGTGATTCTTCCAATATGCATACGTTGTTTTCTCGTAGCTCAACTCCCAAAACAAGGTTCAAGAAAATCCCACTAAGTACAGTATGTGCGAATATTCAGTTTTGGAATCCACTTCAATACTTAGTTATGGAATCCACTCCAATATTCAGTTTTAGAATCCTCACTAATATTCGAAATGATTTTACTCACACGTACGGTAACTTGCATACCGAGTAAGAGGATCCCATATCTTTCCAGTGGGGAATTAAACAGTCTCTCAGCAGTCAACTTGAAGTAATTGATCCTCGGAGATTCCACTCTCACATTTCTATGAACTTCTTGAGTGCAAACTGAGTTTGACTTTAATCGTCTTGAGAAACTTTTGCATCAGAGATGAATGTTTGAACTGAGGCAGTTTTGAATAAACTAGTGAGGGGGAAATATTCTGTTCAATCTCATATTTCAAATAAGATTTCAAGTTTGGAGTTTCGAACTCAATATTTCATTTAATACAATAAAAAAGTTAGCTCTTATATTCCACATACACTAAATTTAACGGTTTTCCGTTCAATTTCGTTCAACGTTTTTTCATTCATGAAATACCCTAATTGCAATATAAACTCATTCAACAGTGTAATTGAAGCTTAGAAAGGTTAGTTTCTAAATAAGTTTTGTTTTGTTGGAGATCGTTAAAAACATTTCCAGTTTTTGTATTTGTTTGAATGAACTTTCGCAGTTTCAATCAACAATATTATTCTACTATTAAATGAAAAGAGAAAATATTATTACCCGTCTGACAAGTTTGGGGAATGGGAGCGCTGAAGCTATCAGAAAAAGCTATATTCTATCACAGGCAGCTCGTGCCCACGAAATAGGTGAAGTGTTGTACAGTAAAAGATGCGAGAACTTCACCTGTTTCGTGGACACGAGCCGCCAGTGTATTCTATTTCGATATCTGAAAATATTGGGGCGAGAATAATAAATTTTCCTACCCACCAGAATAAATGGAAGCTCATTTATAACCAGGTCAAATTTTGCATGATTGATTATTATTTATTCTATTCAATCAATATTTCCAATTGTTAGTTCAGTTTATTCTGAATTATTTCGTTCTATTTCAAACATTTACGTCATTGCGCGAAAATGATTATTTCCCTGTCTATTGCAACATAATACAATGTTTTTTCAATTTCTTTTTTGTATTTTCTCAATAGAATAAATAAATAAATAATGAAACTTTGTTTTCGAGTCAAGTCAATATCTCCAAATCTTTTTATTTAGCGTGACTTGGATAGGACTGAGATAAATATTCTAGAATAAATAGAATGCGAGCAGTATTTTCCTTCAAATAAACCATTCAAGGTAGCCTAATCGTAGACTACTGAAAACTAAATAGTGATATAGTGAAAACTAAACAAACTTATAGTAATAAGTTTGTCCAAGCAAAGATGACATTCTGGCAACATGGGGAAATGTCTCCAGTTCGATCAATATTGGTTAAAAGATTATAAATTTGTTCTCAAATTGTAGAGCAGAATGTTTCCTACAGTTCGAGACCAATTGTATAATTTTTGAACTGATATTGACCGAGCTGCAGTCATTTTCACATTTTGCCAGAATGTCTTCTTTGCTTGGACAGACTGTTATACCAGACTGTATACCAAGCAGTATTTTATTAGCCTCTAACGAAATTGTTTGAATAGTTGGCGAATGTCTGTTGTTTATGAGCGACCCCAGCGACATAAGACAGCTCCAGACTGTCCTGCCAGAGCGGAAATAACAGTCATTCGCCATCCGTCTTCCTTTTTGGCATCAGCTATACGGTTCGGAAAGGGAAGTAATGTATGCTAGCGTCAGCCTACAACAGAGGAAGCTGTGAATGAATACGACGGAAGCTGTGAGCACGCGCTCATGTGCGTGTGTAAGTGCACATTTACACCAGAATAATGTGTATGTATATCCTTACACCAGTAACAACAATCTGCATATGTCTATAGCAGTAGCAAGCATGTAGGTGACGCCTAAAAGGTAGGCGATGATGTGAAGCATAAAATTACATATTTTGATATGAATAACATCATCTAGGCATAGCTAAATGACAACTCTAACTGACAACATTACTGCTTTATTTATTTCTAGCCGGCAGGCACGCTTCGCTCGCCTTCTCCGCCTAGCCACGGGGCTCCGCCCCCTGGACCAAAGACAGTATAGGCAGTGTAAGTGAGTCAAACAGGCTCGCTTCGCTCGCCTGAAAATTCCTTTTAGAAGGGATTCGAAATTTATGGAGCACAGCATTTCTACACCTAATCGGGACCTGTTTACCTAATTTCAACATTTTCTGCCAATTTGTTCTGGAGAAATCTGAGAAAAACTCCGAAAATTCCAAAAAATAGTAAAACGCTAATATTAAGCGTAACCTTGGGCAGTATTTCGGACATAGTTTGAAACTTGATTCAATATCTTCCAAATTAGTTCATCTAAAATCTCGCTGAACCATTGTATTTACAGTTAGGATTGGTCGTATTAAGGCGGAAGATATGCAACCCGCAATACATCTACAATTTTGAAAACCTGATTACAACTGGCGTAATCTTGAACGGTAATGTTAATATTTTAACACAACATTTCTAGACCTTATCTGAACCCGCCCACCAAATATCAACATTTTCTACCGATTGGTTCTCGAAAAAATGAAGAGAACGCCGAAAAACTCTAGAAAAACTAAAATATTTGGCGTATCCTTGAAAAGTTTTCAAAATCCGTTCTTAGCGCGCGTCTAAACGTCCAACTGAACATGCCTGCCAAATTTGAACGCATTCGGTTCAGTGGATTTTTAGTTCTGGTGATGAATGAATGAATGAATGAATCAGTGCCATTTCGCTTTTATATATAGAGATTTATTAATCTATTGGCAAAAACACATTGGTAAGAAAGAACAGGCTTAGCCCTTGGTATTTACAACACTATTTTCTTTTAAATATAGTCCAAAGTTATAGGTTATAAGTCCAATTTATTCGTCTGTCTCTTGTACGTGATGTGACCTACTAACAGCTGATATAAAGCAGCTGTAAAAACATAATCCAGAGCTAGGCTAAACTGAATGACTATTTCAATCAGCTGTTGAAGCGCACAATGAGCAGAAGAAACCGCCCAACTTTTTGGCGTCAGTTATACTGTTGACACATGAGAAGCAATCATTTGTGCTTAAACACATCGGCACATCGGCTGGAATTTTCAGAAAAAAGCGATGCCGGATCCCGAAATCACACAAGCTCTAAACTGATCAATCTCTGGCGATAATATTGTGGATTGAACCTATTGCAAAAAAACACCACTTAAACTTCGTGTTTGCTGGGAAGACACGCCATTACAATGTCATTTGTATGGAAACGACGTCTCTTCTCAGTTTACACGGATTGTACTGAAATCGGGAAATCTGCTTAATTTTGCGCATCGTTAACTATGTAGTCTGTCTAAGCAAACAAGACCCTCTGGCAAGATGAGAAAATGACTCCAGCTCGGCCAATGTTGGTTCAAAACTTATTGATCTGGTCTCAAATTTTAGGAAACATTCTGATCTACAATTTGAGACCAAATCAATAATTTTTGAACCATTATTGACCGAGCTGGAGTTATTTTCTCTAATTGCCAGAGGGTCTTATTTGCTTGGACAGACTATATAGCAGAAACCAACGGTGCTGGCAGTTTTGCGAATGTCACAAAACTTGAAGAATAGGGAATTATGTTGCAAAACATAAAGCATCTACTAATAAACATAAAGCATAATCTTACTAATAATAATTATTAATTAGAATCTCAATTTATTGCTATATGAATAGACAAAGGACTTCTGCAACTGCAAATATTGACTAAATATCAGGCAAGATCCATTGAATGAAACTGATCAAAAACTCTGTTTAGTAAAATTCTTCCAGCATTTTACTAATGCTCAGCTCTTTCAGGTCAGTCTCCAGTGGTCTTAGAGTACTAAACGGTTCAGCTGAGACCGCTCTAGAGTCAGTTAGCGCTTGTAGACCGCTCACCGACTATCCTAACAGAGCTGATAACGGTCATTAGTCAACTAACAGTTTCGTCTGTGTCAGCTGTATCGGAGCAAAACCGTAACCGGTTTCACATACAAGGCTGTTTACATACAAATTTGTTCTGCCTGTTTTACGATCAATAAAAAAATTATCAATATAGGAAACACAGCAGAAAAAAAGGAGAGGAAAGGCTACAGATGTCTCCCATACTAATTACTAGTCAGAGTTTGACGATTGACCACTGGCGTCTTGTGCCCACGAAACAGGTGAAGTGTTGTACGGTAAAAGATACGGGCACTTCACCTGTTTCGTGGGTACGAGCCGCCAGTGCGATTGACAATGACAGATCGATCGCAATTATCGCCCTAATTGGTGATTTGTCAACGAGATATGGCCGTGGATTAATGCCGAGAGCTTTGTTTTAATAGTAATTAGCGCACAATTGTTTGCATGAACCGCACAATAATTAATCCTCAACATTAATTAGTTACGGTTGTAATTATTTGTACTGTAATATAATTTGATAATTATATAGCCTATTTATAATTTGAGTTGTTTGAGAAGAATATTGAGAACAGGAATTTATTGAGAACACTGTCAGATCGGAAGTACTGTATTTCAATTGGAATGTACAAGCTACTTAAGTTTCGAATAAATTGTATTTTTATTTTACCTGATTAGTTACAATCTTTGAGTAGTTGTATAGTTGATATTGTGGTAGTTGTTATCCATAACCGGTATCTCGATTTTCTAAAGAATCAGTGGTTTGACAACATCTTGTCTTTTCATTTGATTATGATTAGTTACAGTTGTAATTTGTGAGATTATTGTTCAATTGATTGAGAACATTTATAATAAAAATTTGGGAAAGAGTCGTTTGAAGCTATATTATAGTCAGTGTATTCATCCAATAATTGTGTACTTATCAATTATGATTATCGTTCTCAAATAAATGAATAAATAAATAGACATTATCACCAAAGACACAAAAATTTCACCATCGCGTTTCAGTTCTATTCTCCCTGAGTAAGTTACACCACGCCTCCAAATCCAACAAGCCGTCTGATTGGTCAATACACGGCTGAGGAGTGACGTTCACTGCTGGCTCATGATTGGCTGTTATTGCAAAATGGCGGCTCGGCCAATCGGACTGCTTCTTGACTTGGAGGTGGAGGGAGTCGTATTCCGTAGACATTGCAACACTGGCGGATCGTGCCCACGAAAATGGTGAAGTGCTGTACTGTAAAAGTAAAAGATACGGGCACTTCGCCTTTTTCTTGGGTACGAGCCGCCAATGTAATTCCGTAGACATTGCAATCATTGACATCAATCAATAGACATGGTTACTGTTTGATAGGCTAGTTCTGGCTTTCTCGCAGTTCCTTTTGGATTTATACATTTTGCTGTATTGTAAAAATTGATCAAATTGACTGATTTCTCCCCAAAAATCTCCCCAGTAGTACCCTAAGGTTGCAAACTGAAGTTAGCTCATCTGACAATGCCGGAAATAGGGAGAAAACAACTATTGGCTTTCTGCAACTCAACGTTTTATCATTAATTATTTCATTAGTTCAACTCGAAAAATAACTAAATTAAGTTTCAAATGCACCAAAAATGTTTAATGATTAGAAATAGAATGAACTTAGAGTATTTCCAAACTGGCGGCAATGAATGAGCATGATAGATGTATCGTATCAACAAGCTTCCTTTCTGTATCAATTCCAGACTTCTGTATCACTACTGCGTATCAAAAATCCTCTATGTAAAGAGGCCTTCAGATAGGTTGACAGTCATAAAACAGTCATAAATCGACAACAGTATCCTACTTTTTAGAGCGAACATTGCGCTACTCATGAATCAGAGTGATGAGTGAGGGCGCAATGTAGCAGTTTATTGAAGCCTGCAATATGTCTACACACAAGTAGAGTCTGTCCAAACAAAGAAGACCCTCTGGCAAGATAAGAAAATGACTCCAGACAGGTCAATATCGCTTCAAAAATATTGATTTGGTCTCAAATTGTAGATCAGAATGTTTCCTATACGATTGAGACCAAATCAATAGTTTGTGAACCAATATTGACCGAGCTGGAGTCATTCTCTCATCTTGCCAGAGGGTCTTCTTTGCTTGTACTGAATACAGGCATAGGAGTTGAATGTATATATACAGTACAATATGTCCTCATGTTGTACAATATGGGTAGGCTATAGTCCGTCCAAGCAAAGAAGACCCTCTGGCAAGATGGGAAAATGACTCTAGCTTGATCAATATTTGTTCAAGAACTATAAGTGAGGTCTTAATAAATTGATCAAATTGTTCCCTACAATTTGAGGTCAAATTGATAATTTTTGAACCAATATTGACCGAGATTGAGTCATTGTCTCATCTTGCCGGAGGGTCTTCTTTGCTTGGACAGACTATGGCAGACTGCAATACGCCTACATGGTATGTTGTAGGCTACAATATGGGGGAAGTCTGTGTGCCACAAATTCAGGGAAGGTGATGGATGTATTTGTGGGCTTTGTGATGTAGTTTTGCGGTGCGGTGGGGCGAAGTTAGTATTAGTAGGCCTCTAAAACAAAAGGCACGCAGCCACGCCGGACGGACGTATCTTGATTTGATTGACAGGATGACGACGAGAGGGTGAAGAGAAGAGGAAGAAGGTGGAGGAGGGGGAGGAGGGGTAGGAGGAGTCGGAAGAGAAGAAGAAGAGGGAGAAGAAGAAAAATGAGGGGGAGAAGGAGGAATGGGAGGAGAAGAAGAAGGAGAAGAAGAAGAAGAAGAAGAAAAAGAAGGAGGAGAAGGAGGAGGAGGAGGAGGAGGAGAAGGTGGAGGAGGAGAAGGAGGAGGAGGAGGAGGAGGAGGAGGAGAAGGAGGAGGAGGAGAAGGAGAAGGAGAAGAATAAGAAGAAGAAGAAGAAGAAGAAGAAGAAGAAAAAGAAGAAGAAGAAGAAGAAGAAGAAGAAGAAGAAGAAGAAGAAGTTGACGAAGAGGAGTATGGTCAGGAAGGATTGGAAGAGAGCAAAGATAAAGGACAAGTGGAAGAACAGCCAGAAAAGAAAATAAATAGAAAATTAGAAAGGAAGAGGTGAGAAAGGAGAGAGAAGAGAAAAAGAAGAAGGAGGAGGAGGAGGAGGGAAGGAGGAGGAGGAGAGGGAAAGGAGGAAAAGACTAGAATAAGGATAATGATGAGAAAGAGTGTAGTAGTGGATATAGTTGATAAAGTAGCTTACAAAAAAAAACTAGAAAAAGGTGGACTAGCAGGATAAGAGAAGAGAATAATGGGTGAAGAAGAAGAGAAATTTATGGAAGGAGTAATAGAGGAAGGAATATGGCGTTGGTCTGACGAATGTTAGTGAGAGCAGCTAGAATACGTCTAAGCAGAGAAGACATTCTGGCAAGATTCGAAAATGACTCCAGCTCGGACAATATCAGTTCAAAAATCATACAATTGGTTTCAAATTGAAGAAACCATTCTGCTTAACAATTTGAGACCAAATTGATAATTTTTGAACCAATATTGACCGAGCTGGAGTCATTTTCACATCTTGCCAGAATGTCTTCTTTGCTTGTACAGACTGTAGCAAACATAGAATGCCTACTAACACTGGTCTGTGAGTAATGTGCTCTGCTCGAACAATGGGCGCGAATGAGTAATCACAACCGATGGATTTCGCTCACCATACGATCATGATGATAAACATGATAGAAGGAAAGAGAAAAGAGACAGAGAGAGAGAAAGTAAAAGAGACAGAGAGAGAGAGAAAGTAAAAGAGAGCACTGGTGGCTTAAGCCCACTGGTGAAGTGCTGTACAGTAAAAGATACGGCCACTTCATCTGTACCGTGAGTACGAGCCGCCAGTGAAAGAGAATTGAAGTAATAGTCAAAAAGAGCGAGATAAAATGTGAATAGAGAAAATAAAGAGATAGAGAGAGTGTGAAGAAATGTGAACAACCCAAGGACAAAGAGAAAAAAATTAAACAAGGATTGTGAGTGAGAGACACATACTGGATACAATTTGTAGAAGTAATATAATGTAAGTACTAAGTACGTAAAAGTACTAAGTACTAAGGAGTAAGTACTAATGATGTAGAAGATTCTAGTTCAAAAGTGGGTGAGAAAAGACAAAAAAGAAATAATAATTATATGAGAATGCCAATGGAGAATAACTTAGAATAGATCTTTCAGGAGAAAAATAAATGAAAATCAAACACCCTTTCAAAAAACTTTAAAATTATTAAAGTTTTATTTATTTTTCAACTATTTTAAAGAGCCCTAAGTATAAAAGTTCATGTTTCAGGAGGTATGTGTAGTTGTGCACTACTCAGACTGATTCCTTATGCCTAGTTTATAAGATGCCAATTGGCGAGACGATTGTCTCATGACAATTGTCCGCTAAAATTTACAGCTGATGTGAAGTATTCATTGAATCTTTTGATTTTCAAATCATTAGCTGATGAAAACTCTAATTGACAATTTCAGCTGTTTGCGCCCGGCATCAGTTGTCTTATGACAATTGCCTCGCCAATTGGCATAGTATAAACTAGGCATTACATCAAGTAGAGAAAAAAGTTCATGGCACATACCACCAACAACGCTTTGTCGCTGAGGTAACATTGGTGGAATATTGAAGAATTTAAAACAATATTTTATTTTTTAGAGGCTTCATGCAGATTCAAAAGTAATTATTCACTATGTAAGCTTAGAAATTCAATGAAGTTAGAAATTTTCAAGCGTTCAGGTTATTGAGATCAACAATACAGCTTTTCCACAATTATTGCTTATAAAGAGAAGTTGTAAAAATTGGTAGGGGAGTAGTTTTGGGCTTAGCCTGTTGCACTCTCCTAAGTACAGGCCATAGTGCCCATGTAGGCTCATTCTATTACAGAATTGTAAAGAAAGAAAAGTTTAATCTAGTACTGTATTATTTATAATATTGCAATCATTAGAAACAAAAATTCAGTCTAGTACTTTAATTAGCTATAAGATTGTATTATTAGTTGATAAAATATTATTTCATGTACTGTATGTTGATTGTGGAATAAACGAGATTTCGATTTTGATTTGATTCATGAATAAATGATAACTGGATATGAAACCATAAACTTGAATTTTCAATCAATAGATGTCATAGAAAATTTATTTCTTTAGGAAAAGCTCAATCGCCGATATTATTGTGTAAGACTTACCCAAATCACAGAAATCTTGATGAAAAATCTCGACAAAGATTTTTTACAAGGTTTGTCTATTTTGTATACTCCAGTATTCATTTATTTATCTATCCATTTACAGAAAATAATAAACTTTTTAATCTAAAATAATAAACTAACGTCCAAAACGTCCTTATATTAGGCTATACCAAATTTTGATAAATAATATGTTTAAACTAGGTTACCAATTTTTGCTGCACTTATCCTCTGTAGTTTCTTGTATTGGCATAAATTTGAAAAATCATTTCATTTCAATTTTTTCATTTTTTTCAGTTGCAGTCCACCACGTCCAAGCCATTGCCGGGAGAACGGCCGAACTCCCCTGTCTGCTGACCACCAAGCATCACAATGACAAGACGATTCTCGTTCTCTGGTACAAAACAGATGACAACGTCAAGGCCCGTACACCCTCGACCCCGATTTACAGGTATAGACAATTACAGAACCCTTTGTACCTTTGTACGTTACGAAAAGGGTTCTGTGATTTTTTTTTCTATTCATTGACATAATTTATAGGTTATGGCTGTAAAGTATATTATTTGATTTTGAAAATACTAAATTCAATCAGCAATAACGCTTAAAACGTAGTGTTTATCACCAAATAGGTAAGGACTCATTCTAATGAGTGAGGGTGTGGTATCCAGAAAAATGAAGGGCGTTGAAAAATTGGTAAATATTTTGGAACCTCTAAAGCTTCTGTGATAACAATATGGTAGCATTCTGTCATAATTACTCATTTCTTTCCACACTCCAAACACATGTTTATTGTTATCAACCATACCCTAACAATGAGCATGTAAAGCGTAATATTGGTTTAAAAGAAGAACCCTACAAGGACCTGCTGCACAAAAAAAAGTTGAAGACGAACTCACATTACTCATAAGATTATAAATTGTTTATTTTAATAAATGAAAAGACAAGATGTTGTCAAACCACTGATTTATTAGAAAATCGAGATACCGGTTTCGATTGTTACACCATTATCAATCTCTGGTGAACTAAAACTTAACGGACAGAACAACAGTATTTATACTAACGGTGAAGCACCGCTATTGGTAGACGCTTGAGCCAATGACCGTAAGCGTCTGCCATTGGCCTAGACAAGCTCCTCCCCGATTAGCGGTTCATTCAAACATTACAAAATGGCGTTTCAAACAGAAAATACAATTTAAGATCGATAAATAGCTACAGTAACCTACAAAATATGAGTAAAAATACACGGAAAGATGAGGAAAACAACGGAATGAACTAATACATGATAAACATGAACTAAGACATGAAAAACTAAAAAAAATCAATCGATTAACATAATGTTCATTGGAAATTGAAGCATGGCTCAGAGCTATGCTTCAGAACTGTGATGTGTGTATTATATATAATTCGAAAACATTTTGACTTACACAAAGTGAACATGCAGCCATGTAAACAAGTAAACAATGCCACGTTTACACAAGAATGTTAATAACATTTTCCAATAACTTTTGTAACTAACGTATTATTATATAGAATTATATATTATGAAAGTTATTAACAAATGTTCTAAACATTCCGATTTAAACGTGGCTTAAAATGAGGGAGAATCGAATCGAATCATGATGCAGTAATCAACTCTTGGGAATTCTTTTTATTTATACTGTTAATTCAAAATTTGAACTTGATTAACTTAATAGAAGTTAACTTATAAGATTAGTACGGTAAACTTAGAATTAGTAAAATTAGTAAAGTTAGAATTTGGAAGTTATACTGCGTCATTTGAAACTTGCGATGTTTAAGTGTTGGTGGGAGTTGATCAATGCGTGTCTTGAATGAATGAAAAATTCATAACTCAACTCATCATCATCATCATCATCATCATCATCATCATCATCATTATCATCATCATCATCCTCATCATTTTCAAAACTATAATCATCAACGTCATATGATCCGGTAGTCAAGCTGTAGGGGTGATCCAACAGCTAAGTTACATCTTATAGTCTGTTCAAGCAAAGAGGACATTCTGGCAAGATGGGAAAATGACTCCAGCTCGGTCAATATTGATTCAAAAATTATAAATTTCATCTCAAATTATAGATCAGAATCTTTCCGACAATTTGAGTCCAGATTTATAGTTTTTGAATCATTATTGACCGAACTGGAGACATTTTCCCATCTTGCCAGAATGTCTTCTTTGCTTGCACGCACAGACTTTACCAACTTGGTCGTTTCTCAGTGCATAGGCAATTGTTTGGCTTGGATGATTTTATAAACTTTGTCATTGAACTAACTTGGCCCTTTGGCAGCATTGATAACTTGGGTTATGGAAGTTACTCTTGCCAGTAAATCATTAATCAAGGCAATTAACGTTTGTAATTAATTATGACGGGTAACTCAGGCAAGCTGTAGAACATATTTGAAGTATTTCAGCTGTTAAACTTGATCCCTTCAAAGATCTGATCTAACTCAAACAAAAATGTACTGGCGGCTCATACTCACGAAACAGGTAAAGTGCTGTACAGTAAAAGATACTACCACTTCTTCTTATTCGTGGGCAAGAGCCGCCAGTTCAAAAATGATAAAAGAGGAAGCTTATCAACTGTTGAATTCAGCCCATTCATTGATGTGTTGGGCTGTTCTAAAAATAATGAAACTAGAACGCAATCGAGGAAGCTATCATTGAAAAAACGAATTTTTGAGTTAAAAGTTAATCCATTAATTAATATTTTTAAAAAGCCTAACGAAGTTATAAGAATCAAACGACGAATTTGACGTAAGTCTTGTTAGCTTCATGTTTCTTGCACTGTTTATTGAAGATATGAAACTCATGAAAGTGTAAATACTGTACCGTTTTTCTAAACGATGTAAACTGTAGAAAAAATAAATAAAATTCCAATTTCGGTATAGTCTGTCCAAGCAAAGAAGACCCTCTGGCAAGATAAAAAAATGACACCAGCTCGGTCAATATTGGTTCGAAAGATGTTGATCTGGTTTCAAATTGTAGATCACAATGTTCCCAACGATTGAAACCAAATCAATAATTTTTGAATCAATGTTGACTGAGCTGGAGTCATTTCCTCATTTTGCCAGAGGGTCTTCTTTGCTTGGACAGACTATATCAAACGAATAGATACTATTAAGACGATCGAGAATATTAATGTTTACCTCATTGATCTTTCTCATTCATTCAATCTCTTCTCAAAACAATCATGAATTTTTGAATTTGTTGAATTTGTTGAAATTGTTGAATTTGTTGAACGTTGAATTCTACAAGTTCTCGTAAATAGAATATCTGTTCAATAATCATAAATGTGGTTTTAATAATATAGATCAAATTGTTTCCTTCAATTTGTGATCAAATCGATAATTTTTGAACCGAAATTGACCAAGCTCTAATTATTTTCCCATCTTGCCAAAGAGACTTCTTTGCTTGAACAGACTATAGGTGCCTGAACCAATCACAGTGAATGTCTGCCATTGGCTTAGACAAGCTCCTCCCTGATTAGCGGTTCATACAAATGGCGATTCAAACAGCAAACACAATAATGAAATATTAATGAATCCACCACTGGCGGCTCGTTACCACGAAATAGGTGAAGTCGTGTACAGTAAAAGATACGGGCACTTCACCTGATTCGTGGGTACGAGCCGCCAGTGGAATTCACCGATTTCTGTGGTTAGACTATTATATTCTTGTCTTCTATTTATTCAATATTTCCTAGTATTTTACGAAGAAATCATTAAGAGAGCCCAACAATTTTGAATCAAATCTCAGATTATATGTTTTAGAAAATAATAGTCTTGTTTTCTATACGTTTTAGAACTTTACCAAATACCTATTCAAGAATGCAAGTTGAGAATATTGCAAATGCGTACGAGTAATCAAATACATACATATTCTGTGTAGGCAGTAGGTATCCACTATAGGTACTCTGTCCACGGAGTGTTAGGACCAAAGCTACTCCCCATTTTGACGTCCCAGGCTGCTTTAGCCAATGGCAAGTAAGGTCATCATGCTACAGCTGTTACTTTTTAGGTCACAGTCATGCTGTGGAAATCTGGGAAACGCAAGCCTTTCACTTTTCAGAGAATCAAAATTTATGTGTTCGCACTCTTTCAGCTGATTTTCATAATTCAAACCTCCCATGGAAGATTTTTGTGTCAAAATTTATGTGTTCGCACTCTTTCAGCTGATTTTCATAATTCAAACCTCCCACGTTTTGTTCTTTGTTTTACCTTCAACCAAACAACATAGTTCTTCAAAAAATTACGGGTGTTATTGATTTCAAAGTACATACAGTAATAAGATTAATTTATTGCAAGTGTAAACTTTAGATTAGGTTATAATAGGCCTACTTGAATTTGCAGTAGTGTGTAGTTGAATGAGTTTGAAATACCCGGCTTGAACTGAGCAGTCAAAATGATAATGACAAAAATATTATGTTCAATCAACTATAATTCTATCAAGTGATATTGATAATGATCGTTCTCATGTTAGAAGGATGTAAATTTTGCCGTACAACCATAAAACATCAATATTTTGAATATATTGAAGTTCCAATATCGATTAGAAATTTCTACGTTCCTGGCTATTACGATCGCTTGTGAGCTGGTCTGATCATGACGTCAGAACCTCGGAGGAGGAGCTTAGGTCCAAACACTCAGTGGACGGAGTATATTTATAGAATACAATGGAAGTCTGAGGTACTTTTCTAGTGTTATACAGCTTTTCAACAAAGTAAGTGGAATTTGAGTGGAAATAACGAAGAGAAAGATGCCGAGCTAGTCTATCCAAGCAAAGAAGACATTCTGGCAAGATGGGAAAATGACTCCAGCTCGATCAATATTGTTTCAAAAATTGTAAATTTGGTCTCAAAAAGTAGGAAACATTATTCTCTACAATTTGAGAACAAGTTAAAGAAATTTGAACCAATATTGGCCGAGCCGGAGTTATTCTTCCATCTTGCCAAAATGCCTTCTTTGCTTGGACAGACTGTTGGAGAAGTTGAGGAAGTTGAGAGGGACTATTCATGATATCATGTGTCTATTCATGATATGAATAGAAATTGGGTGGGAGAATGTAAAGTTGGAAGTGACAAGGGTTTCTCTCCCTTCTCTCTCCTTCCTTTACCGTCACATTCCACCAATCCTCCTTTTTACTTCACATTTTCGAATCTTCCTTCTATCTCCCCTCTCACTCAGTTTTTCCTCCAGTGAAAAGCCTCACAGTGCTTGTTACGTAGTTCATCCAACCTTTTCGACACTTTTCCAACCGGCGAGGAAAATTTCCAGTTAGATTTTCCCAGTTACAACAACTTCTTGGAGATTGTCAGTTGGAGAAAGAATTGTGCGTTGCATATCGATGTTAAAGTAGGACTAACAAGATTATTCCCCGACTTGGGATGGAAGGTCAGACCTCCTGGATGGAAGTGCCAGGCGCTCACTTATATAGTCAGAAGACATTCTGGCAAGATGGGAAAATGATTCCAGCTAGGTCAAAATTGGTTTAAAAATTATAGATTTGGTCTCAAACTGTAGAGAACATTATGATTCAAAATTCAAGACATAACTCATAATGTTTGAACCAATTTTGACTGAGCTGGAGTCATTTTCTCATCTTGCCAGAATGTCTTCTCTGCTTGAAAAGACTTTAATAATATTATAGTGGCATTAGCTTCTGCTGGAGAGACGGTTGGAATGGAGAGAATTGTAAGAAAATGACGATAAAATGATCAGTAAAAATTGAAATGTAAAAAATAGTTTAGATAGGATGATAGGTAGATAGATAGAATGGTGGAATCAAATTGTAATAAAGTGCTCTCTCACAGCAATTAATGATGCCTGGAAAATATATGAGACTGGAAAAAGGGAATCATGCTCTTAAAATGAACAAGACGGCTTACTACGTTTGTCAAGAGCAAAATTTACGAATTTATCACAATAATCCATAAGTTTTTACATAAGTATTTCATTTGTTTACTAACCTGCTTTTTCTAGTAGGCTATTACATGACTTATAAATTTCTATGGAACAGGATCTAAAAGGTACAGAATGAATTGAAATGGAAAAATGGAGATACAATTAATAGGATGGGATGCAAAGATACAAAGAAAAAAGATTGAATGAGATCAATCATAACTTTATAATAATCGTGATTTCAATATTTTCGTTGATTTCCAGAAATTGTTGGAAGATATCTCGCATGCATTGCTTTAGTCTGTCCAAGCAAAGAAGACCCTTTGGCAAGATAGGAAAATGACTCCAGCTTTGTAAATTTTTGTTCAATAATTATAAATGTGGTTTTAATATTAGTTCATGGGATGGTTCCCAACAATTTTAGATCAAATTGATAATTTTTGAACAATATTGACCGAGTTTGAGTCATTTTCCCATCTTGCCAGAGGGTCTTCTTTGCTTGGACAGACTATACTGCAGCCTATAACTAGAATTTTGATTTATAATTATTATTGAACTCTATTCAATCATAATCCATCCCTAATCAAATTCAGATTATTTACAGTGAAGTATACGAGGCGATGGAAATGTTTCCAGAAGTATTTTTCAACTAATGATGATTGGTAGAATGATTCATACAAAACAAAGAGAAACTCAACCGTCATGAAATATCAGAACCTGAAACACTGGCGGCTCTTGCCCACGAAACAAGTGAAGTGCTGTACATTAAAAGATACGGGCACTTCACCTGTTCCGTGGGTACGAGCCGCCAGTGTAGAACAACCATTGTTTGCTTCAAGTTTCAATTACAGGTCAACTACATGCAACTAATGTAATTGGATTCGACCGATGCATTTTTACAATTAGCTCCAGTGTAGATTGTAACATTTGTACATTGTAACACTGTATAACGTACATTTCTACACTTGTAACACAGTAGGAAAGTTTGTGAGATTCTCCAAGCCATTCTGAGTCGACAGTTAAAATCGTTTTCATATTCTCTCGGTAGATGGCAGCAGTTGTAGGGTGATTTAGCTCTTGACTCCACCTCCTTTTTCCCTGATTGGTCGGTAGTTTGAAACATCTTCAACTTCCAATTTTACCATTATATCAGCAGGTCTTATTGGGTGATGAATCATGTCAATTCTGATAATCGAATACTTGAAAAACTTTCAATATTTTCGGGTGAATATGTTCCAATCAACTGTTGGAAACAACTGGAAATAACTATCAACCTACTTCTGAAATTTTTACTTGGGTACTTCAATTACATGATTATCTCTTATTCCAAGTGATCCATTTGCGAGAATCCACAATAGTTGGCTCACTGGCGGCTCGTGCCCACGAAGCAGGTGAAGTGCTGTACGGTAAAAGATACGGGCACTTCACCTGTTTCTAGGTACGAGCCGCCAGTGGAATCAGAGATCATCATGTACTTGAAGTACCCAATTAAAACTTGTAGAAGAAGATTAATAGTTATTTCAAGTTGTTTCCAACAGTTGATTGGGAACACATCCACCAGAGAATATTAATAGTTTTCCAAGTATTTGAAAAATCAGAATTAACAAGATTTATCACCCAATAAGACCTGCAATCTAGTGGTAGAATTGGGAGTTAAAGATGTTTCAAACTACCTACCAATCAGGAAAGAGGAGGTGGAGTCAAGAACTAAATCACCCTTCGACTGCTGCCACCTACCGAAAGAATTTGAAAACGATTTTAACTTTCGACTAAGAATAGAGTACAAAGGAAAGATAATGTAGGCGTATTATATTATTGCTGCCATTGTTTTAAATGTTAATCACAGTACCCTTTTTCAATTATTTTTATTATCCATGCATAGAATCCATATTATTAATTTCAATGTACTGTGATTAACATTTAAAACAGTAGTAAAAGTAAGCCCCAAGAAAAGTAAATATTGTATTAGTAAATATTAGTAAATATTAAAGTATTGCTGCCACTTAATTTAACTCATCCGTTGTAATGAATTAATAATTGAGTTTTTTATTAACTATTTCAACAGTAACAAAATAACTGTAATGAGAGCAACAATGTTCCAATGTTCCACGTTCCCTAAAATAATTATATTATTAACAACAAGCCGGCAGGCTCGCTTCGCTCGCCTTCTCCGCCTAGCCGGGGGCTCCGCCCCTGGACCCCCCTCAGTATCAGCAGTGTCAGTGAATCAAACAGGCTCACTTCGCTCGCATGCAAAACATCTGTCAGTGTCAGCTGAAATAAACAGGCTCGCTTCGCTCGCCGGCAAATTCCATTAGAATAAATTTGCTTTGATCATCATTCATCAATTAACAGGGTTCTTTCAGGTCATTGTTCTGAATTAGTTGTTCTATTACCTCAGCTGAACATGGTATATGATTTGAACGTATTTAGTTCAATAGTTTCCGTGAAATAAACGAAAGTGCAGATTCCAAACATTTGAAAACTTTATTACAGACGTAATAAACCTACCTCGGCAGGGTATTGAAATTTTATTGAGCACAGCATTTCTGGACGTAATCTGGACCTGTTCACCAAATTTCAACATTTTCTGCCAATTGGTTCTCGAAAAATCTAAGAAAAACTCCAAAAATAGTAAAACGCTAATATTGAGCGTAACCTTGGGAAGTATATCGGACATAGTTTCCACTTGATTCAATATCTTCCAAATTAGTTCATCTATAATCTCGCTGAACCATTGAATTTAAAGTTAGGATTGGACGAATCAAGGCGGAAGATATGCAACCCGCAATACATCTACAATTTTGAAAAACTGATTACTGGCGTAATCTTGGAAGGATTTCAAAAATATTTCAACACAACATTTCTAGACCTTATCTGAACCTGCCCACCAAATATCAACATTTTCTATAGATTGGTTCTCGAAAAAATGAAGAAAACGCTGAAAAACTATAGAAAAACTAAAATCTTAGGCATATCCTTGAAAAGTTTTTGAAATCCGTTCTTAGCGAGCGTCTAAACGTCCAACTGAACATGACTGCCAAATTTGAACGCATTCAATTCTGTGGATTTTTAGTTCTGGCGATGAATGAATGAATCAGTGCCATTTCGCTTTTATATATAGAGATAATCAAACTAACAAACTAAACTTAACTAACAATGAGCTTTTGAGCCTGATAACCTTTCATTTCAAACTCAACAATGTTGATAGAAATAATAGTACCAAAAATGTTGCCGTTGTTTAACCACCATTCATAAAAAATGGCAAGGATGATTGAGTTTATTCCGCAAATTGACATCCACGAACAAAATCTGGGGATAACAAAATCTAATTACGGTAGAATAAAACGTTAATACCTGTAGCTCTTCTCCATGCATCAGGAGATTTTATTCACGTTAAAATATTTATGACAGGTGAGTTGATTGAATTTCCGATAATTCCGTTGTTGAAGCTAAGTGAATTCAACGTCAGTTTGATGTTGATTAATAATGGAAGAATAATAAAATATGTAGCCTTGCTGGAGAAGAATCTTGGTCAAATTATTTGAAAAAATTCAAATTAATAACTGAATTTAATGATTGAATTAATAAATTTATTCAAATTCATAACTGGTATTATTTTATAGTGGAGATCATTGTGCTGCATTATGGCGAACACTCTCCAAATAGTTTTTTTCCAAATTTTATTTTCCAAGAAATTGATGAATCGATTGTAGTAATTGAAATAGACATACATTAATATTAGGCCTATTTGATTGTTGGGCTGAAAAGTATTAATCTCAATGCATTATTGATATTGATTACCTTCTCTGTGAAACTGTGATATAAGTCCGTAATACGAGTTCCATCTTTACTCTTCTCAATTCTTAAATATTTACTGATATGATAAACTTTACTTTATAGCTAGAACTCTATTACAGATAGATAAAATTATTGATACGCGTATTCTTAATAGAACTTCTTCATCGATTCTACACAAGTACTACATTTTTGACGATTATTTTACCGTTCTCAAGAATACTCTACCTTGTACTGTTATCTCGATTCGTTATCAAAAATATTATCTGTTGACCTCAGCTTCTTTGAGATAAGGCTTCTCCCCAAATGACTTGGTACTGTCAACCTGCTCCTGAGATCTTTCCAAGATTCTCTCCAGATTTCTCCCATTGTGGATTATCCTGAGTGCTTCTTCTCAGTGGAATCAACCTGGAGAAAGACTTTAATCCTATGATGTACTTGGCGATCTTTTCCATTCATTCTTACAAGGTTTCACAGAATTGCCGCGCTCATTGTGCGAGTTAACGGTCGTTTATATCTGTGGAGAATTCACTGGCGGCTCGTACCGACGAAACAGGTGAAGTGCTGTACAGTAATAATACGGGCACTTCGCTTGTTACGTGGGCACGAGCCGCCAGTGGTGGAGATTCTTTTTTCGAGATCTTTCTAATCCCATCAGTGGTCGTTATGTTCGAAAAACCTCGATTTTTTTCTACAGATGAAAAAGACAAGAGCTTTTTGATTGCATGGGATTGTTAGAAAGGATCAAATCAAATCGCTTTTATTCTCTTCAACAAGCACTTCACAAAATTGTTGTATATTGTACAGAATATAATGATAAACACAATAGTAACCTACTACATCATAAAATATCGGATACAGTAACATAATAAAATGCGTCATTACAATATTATTTTTGTACAATATTATGTAATAGATAAGAAAATACCCTTATATAGGCTATTGCCTGTGAGTAAGGGTGAATCTGGACTATAGTTATTGAGATTAGATTCTTATGAGAATAAAACAGTAAGGATTTTGAAAGCATTTTTGAGATTTTGATTTAATTTGGCTGGAGCTTGAGAATCTTCACCAGTGTTTTATACCTGTTGAATCTTCTGAAATAAATAGCATCTTATTCGAATAAATTATTATCTTCTCATTACCTGTATTAATTGAGTACGGTACCCTATCGTCTATAAACCGAGCTAATAATATTTTCAACTCCATCACTACCCATTTCATTTAACCAAGTATTCACAATTTTGTTGTGAATATTCCTGTAGAGCATGTGAACTATGTAATAAATTGCACAAGAGCCGAGAAAAAACAATTCAAGTGATATCAAATTGCACTCGACAAATATTTGTATGACTTTTATCGGTGGAGAGACCATTACCGGTAGTTTATATCGGTTAAGATCAATCTCAAATAAATGATAATGTAAACCTTCTGACACTGGCGGCTTGTGTCCACGAAACAGGTGAATTGCTGTACAGTAAAAGATACGGGCACTTCACCTGTTTCGTGGGTACGAGTCGCCAATGCGTTTTGATTGATTGAACGTGAATAGTTGATTGTTCGATTGTCTGTTAATTTAATTATGTTAATGTCTGTTGATTCGTTGCTGAACCACGTGATTTTCTGGCTCCCTCAACACTTTTCCAGTTCCCTCGAATTATCTTGATGGAAACGTACCTTAATTGAATTAAGACTAGAAACAAACGTTTCCATAATCTTCGTCTCCTCCCTCTTCTTCTTCTTCTTCTTCTTCTTCTTCTTCTTCTTCTTCTTCTTCTTCTTCTTTTTACACCCCCAACATTATAATTGCTGACAATTGTCTAAATTTATTTTTTTTCAAATATTGTTACAGTTATGACGCCAGAGGCGGAGGTGGCGGGCAGGCGGACCGTTGGTCCGATCCGGACACATTCGGACCGCGGGCGAGTTTCCGGACCGACGAAACGCCGGCCAAACTTGTTATAAACGCGGTGAGAGAAACGGACGGCGGACTCTACAAGTGTCGTGTCGACTTTCACCGATCTCCAACCACCAACACTCGTGTTAATCTGTCTGTGATTGGTGAGTGATCTTCTAGATTTTTCACCTTTTTAGACAAGAATTGATTCTCTGCAAGAGTATTATTCATAATGTGTTTCCAGAGTTTTTATCAATTTTTCGAAATTTGAAAATTTTCATCGATTTTCGACTTCTACAGATCTTCTTCCGATCAACACTCGAGTTAATCGGTATAATTATGATTGGTGAGTACATCT
Source organism: Sogatella furcifera (assembly GCA_017141385.1). NCBI lineage: Eukaryota > Metazoa > Arthropoda > Insecta > Hemiptera > Delphacidae > Sogatella > Sogatella furcifera. The sequence goes on along the minus strand of CM029550.1, from coordinate 1,692,939 downwards.
CCATTAATGTTATAGATTCTTCACCTTTATAGAAAAAAATTGATTTACTACAAGAGTATGTTCATAATGTATTCCATAATGTCTGTAATTGGTGGGCAATTTTCATAAATGTTTCACCATTTTTAATAGGTGATTGGTCGATTCTAGAAGTATATCCTCGATTTACTCCCTCAATTTTCATTAATTAATCAATATTATAATTAAAGGGAAGCACTTTATAAGTTTAACGTTTTGAACTAATATTGCTAAGTGCTGGAACTCCCAAATAGGCGGGCCTAATTTCTTCACAGAATACCGTAATAGTTTTCTTCATATAATTATTTGAATATTTTTATTCATTTGTATCTCATATTATTATATTTTCAGGCTATGAATTATGTGTGTTTTCCATTTTATAATTGAAATGTATTGTTCTGTACCCTTCTCTCTATTTCTGTGAAGAAATAAAAATTATTTATTATTTTTTGTTTTAATTGTTATTGAGAAGTTTATTGCAATGCCTTTTTACACAAATGAAGAGTCTTCTATCACATGAGGATGTCTTCTATTTTTAATTTTTCATCTTATTGAAATGTATAAAACTGATAGCTGATTCAACAGTCAACAATGGAATTCAATGATACGTTTTTTGACGCTAAGAAAAAGTTCGCTTCCTCTTGTGCGCTCCAACAACTGATGTTGTCAGAGTTGTCGTTTAGGTGTAGGATAATGTTTCCAAAATCAAACGAGACAATACATGCTTCACGTTGGCTGTTATAGGGTTACATCACGTACAAGAGAGACAGAACTGTATAAGAAGAAATCATTTTCAGACAGCTTGTTGGTTCAAACCAAGATGAAAAAAGAGCTTTGTTTAATTTTTATAATTTTTTTCAATTTCACTTTGTTCAATTTCTTCAATTAAACTTGGTCGGAGCAAGGCTAAATCGAAAATTAAAAACCAGGGTGCGTATACCAGTTTCAATTTGCCTATACTTTCTATGCCTTATTCTATTATAGTTTTGTTTGAAACTAGGACTCATTTCAAATGGAAATGCCACATAGAGGTCTCAAAAGTTGAAACTATCACATTACGAAAACACTTCGTTCCAAAATGGTGCTTTTCAAGTTGGAAACTGTCAAAGTTCAACAATAATATTGTGCACTGAGCTTCTGAAGAGTCAACTAGCATAATATTCAAATCAAATCATCTTTATTTCATGAGCTATCAGGTTGTATGCCTCCACTTATGGAAGTCCAAGCTCACCATCTAAAACAATAGATAGAATAGAAAACGATATCATAGTTTGTTTGTTTATGAGGGTGAAGCCCACATGAGCTCATAGGCTTGTGCGTGGGTAATGAAATGGATGATAGATGATGACTACTTTTTAGGTAGTCGGGACCGACGGCTTATCTTCTCCTCCGAAAGACGGGGTGGTCGTATCTATGTGATTGCGCTGTGGTCAAAAATTGTTCTCCGCTTGGGATTTGAACCAGGGTACACCTGGTTATCGGACCGGCGCTTTATCACTCCTCTAACGAGTCACCCGAGAGTCACCCAATAGTACAGAGAGAATAGTGCAGAAGGCCTCTCATATAACTAGCGGCTCGTACCCACGAAACAGGTGAAGTGCTCGTATCTTTTACTGTACAGCACTTCACCTGTTTTGTGGGCACGAGCCGCCAGTGTCTCACATTCTTTGAAAGTTTCAAGTTTAGCTGGTGCCAAAAATTAAGGCAGATGACGAGTGACTGTTATAGTCTGTCTAAGCGAAGAAGACATTCTGGCAAGATGGGAAAATTACTCCACCTCCGTCAATATTCGTTAAAGAATTATAAATTAAGTCTCAAATTGTAGATCACAGTGTTCCCTACAATTTGAGGCCAAATTTATGATTTTTTAACAAATATTGACCAAGCTGGAGTAATTTTCCTATCTTGCCAAAATGTCTTCTTTGCGCTTAGACAGACTATATTAATTCTTGTCTCTGTCAGGACAGTCTGAAGTTGTCTACGAGAGGGAATTAGTATACCTGGGGCTGCTCTCGTTCTGATGGTCAATCAGCACAGACAGCTCGTCAACTGTCCTGACAGAGTAGGGAATCATTATCAGATTTTGCCATCCACCTCAATTGGCATCAGCTGTACAAAATTTATGCAAAATAAATTATTCAAGTGTGAAATGAAGATACTGGCTTCAGTGTACTGTATAAAGAATTTATATATTTGAGATATCACAATGAACTTTCAAGGGTGAAAACACAGAGAATCCAATCCAAAACGTCATTTTCCCAAATTTAGATAAATAATTTTGAAAATTGAAAATACTTCTATGAGTATTTGAATATGAAGATACTCGTATGAGAAGTCGAGAATGATGTTGATCGTAGACCTATAGTCTGCCCAAGCAAAGAAGACATTCTGGCAAGATGAGAAAATGGTTCCAGCTCAGTCAATATCGATTCAAATATTAAAAATTCAGTCTCAAATTGTAGATAAGAATGTTTCCTACAAATTGAGATTAGATTCATAATTTTCGACTCAATATTGACCGAGTTGGAGTCATTTTCCCTTCTTGCCAGATTGTCTTCTTTGCTCGGACAGACTGCAATGTTATAGAAGTGAAGTATAACAGAACCGTTCTACTCGTATCATTCATTTATTAACGGTGTCATGGACAGAAACCCAAGAAGTTTGTTTTGTGCTAGCCTGAAGTCGACATCAGTAACCTAGATGTCAGCCCCTATTTATACCATTATCCTGTAATTCCTATTACTTATTCTAAGGGAACGCTTAGGCAAGAGTTCATCATGACGGTATAACGCATTAAAATACAGTAGAGAACTTAAGCATGCTGGCATACACAATGAAACACAGAGTATAGTCCGTCCAAGCGAAGAAGACATTCTGGCAAGATGGGAAAATGACTCCAGCTCGGTCAATATTGATTCAAAAATTTCAAAATTAGTCTCACATTGTAGGAAACATCCATAACTACGATTTGAGACTAAATTCATAATATTTGAATCGATATTGACCGAGCTGGAGTAATTTTCCCATCTTGCCAGAACGTCTTCTTCGCTTGGACAGAGAGTACAGTGGGTAGTCTGCAATGCATGTAATATGCAAAATGGATGCTGTACTGTGACCGAGATACAGTATTACATTAACTATTCACTCCTGGAGTTTATTCTATTTATGGGGGTTCACCTCAGAAGGATAGTTTGTAGCCAAAAGAAGATTTAAAAAGAGTTGGAGGGAGTTGAAAAGATATGAACTTGAGTTTCAAGGGAAGGGATTAAAAAATGAGCTCTGTTGTAACTAGATACTGTTAATTGAAATTTGGATTACCTATACAGGGATGATACTATGCAAACTGTAATTATACATAACAGGTTTTCCAACTATTTTCTATTTCAAATGTGAATCAATCCTCATTATGATGATAATAGTTATAATTTAAAATTTTTCAATTATTGAAGAAGTTTCAGGCCATAAGACCTTCTCTAATGCAAATTATTTATGTAATTTGATGCCTTTATCCTTTGATTTATGTATAAAAATCAGTATTATAAGTATTATGTATAATTCTTGAATGATGATAGAAAACGGGACAAGTATAATCTTCTTTGAAAATAATATAGCCTAATTCTGATTACAATGAATTCATTTTAATGACATGGCGGAGTTAGGACAGTAATGTCCACACTAACACTCAACCACTATGTACTTTCTACTAGTAATATGAGTGAGATATATGGTGTAATAAAATATGCATAAGGCGTGCATGTTTTCAAGTTTTCCATTAAAAAAACGCATGCAATTTTAACCCAACATGAAGTTCGAAAAAATATTAAATGATAAAATTTCCAAGTCTTGAGGAGTATTGAACAAGAATTGATTATATTTAATTCTACTGTATTTCAATTTGATTTTATTCAATTCTATTTTATCGGGTAATGAATTAGGTTAATGATACAGTTTAATCTTTTAATCTTCTTACGCTTTAAATAAAGTGATAATCGGATAATATTATTTGACATTTTGATATTTGATATTTTTATTAATATTTTAATATATTATTATTTTTTAATTATTTGACATTACGTATTACCGTAGATATAGTAGACATGTCTATGGTATGAATACTTGGTCTACGATATACAAATAGAAAATAGAAGATATATACAACAAAATTTGTTGAACAAATAGAAGTTATTGATTGGAAACAAAAAACATAAATGAATTACTCTATAAATAGATTACTATATTCCTGATAGCAAAGAATATTGTGATGTAGAAAAAAACGAATCTATTATTCTATGCTGATAGGTAACAAAAAAATATATTATGATAAGCACTTCATATGAATGATAAGCACATCATATAAGTACGTATGTATGATAAGCTCTTCATTACAAATCTATTATTCTATGCTGATAGGTAACAAATAAATTATAGTGAATAGTATGTATGATAAGCACTTCATTTCGATAGCAATAGTTAATTTTCAGTTGGACATGTCATCTGAATTCATCTCATAATTTTTTCAAAGTAACACGAGAAGCTGGAATGAAATCCGATCATGTTTAGCAAATAGATACAGGCTCTGATTGCAAAAGCAAATAATTTATTCCGTCCTGCATGTTGCCAAACTAATCCCTGAAACATTCATTCGATTTGATCGACGCCATTTTCCCTGTTTTCCGCCATTCTGATTTGTTCCACTGGCGGCTCGTGCACACGAAACAGGTGGAGTGTTGTACAGTAAAAGATACAGGCACTTCACCTGTTTCGTGGGTAGGAGCCGCCAGTGATTTGTTCAGCAGCGATTAGAATCGGAGAAAAATGTGTGAAGAGGGCTCAACATGAATATAGTCTGTCCAAGCAAAGAAGACATTCTGGCAAGATGGGAAAATGACTTCAGCTCGGTCAATAATAGTTTAAAAATTATCAATTCAATCTTAAGTTGCAGGAAACATTCACATCTTTAATTTGAGACAAAACTCATAATTTTTGAACCAATATAACCGAGCTTCTATATTGCAGTCTGTCCGAGCAAAGAAGACATTCTGGCAAGAAGGGAAAATGACTCCAGCTCGGTCAATATTGAGTCGAAAATTATGAATCTAATCTCAATTTGTAGGAAACATTCGTATATACAATTAGAGACTGAATCTATAATATTTGAATCGATATTGACTGAGCTGGAACCATTTTCCCATCTTGCCCAGAATGTCTTCTTTGCTTGGACAGACGATACATTGTTAGTGATTAGATTCTGATTGGAACCTGACTCTCACTACAGTGATAAAACAAGCGAAGAGTTGTCAGGTTTCATTTCAGAATAGCAATCAGAGATAGTTTGCCGTGATTGGATTGCATTGCTAAATGGACACGTGGTAATTAGGTCCATCTTGACGCTTTGCAATCAGGTAGAGTACAGAGGTGACGCCAGAAAGTTGGGCGGCTTCGACGCCTAATTTTTGTACCTGTAGTTTAACCTATTAACATCTGAGGCGGTTTCGTCTGTCTCTTGTACGTGGTGTAATCTATTGACGGCTGATTTAAAACATCTTTTGCCTCTTGTAATTTAAAAACCAGCATCTAGGCTTATAGATAAATGAAAAAATATTTAATTGAAAACATTAGGACTCACTCTATAGTCCGTCCAAGCAAAAAAGAGCCTCTGGCAAGATGAGAAAATGACTCCAGCTCGGTCAATATTGGTTCAAAAATTATTGATTTAATCTCAATCGTGGGAAACATTCTGATCTACAATTTAAGACCAAATCAATATTTTTGAACCAGTGTTGACCGGGCTGGAGTCATTTTCTCATCTTGCCAGATGGCTCTTCTTTGCTTGGACAGACTATAACTGATACGCTTATGAATACTGAATATGGATGGAATGTTGGAATCATACAACAATGTTTCAATTACCAAATTTGAAATTTGACTTACTGATTTGAGAAGGAGATAACAAATACAATATTGAATGATATTTCAAGGCTAGTAGATTGAATTGAAGTTTCAGCTTTGAAAAATTGGGTACTAGCCGGCAGGCTCGCTTCGCTCGCCTTCTCCGGCTAGCCAGGGGGCTCCGCCCACTGGACCCCCGACTGTATCGGCAGTGTAAGTGATACAAAAAGGCTCACTTCGCTCGCCTGCAAATTCCGTTCAGAAGGGGTTCGAAATTTATTGAACAAAGCATTTTTTAACCTAATCTGGACCTGTTTACCAAATTTCAAATTTTTCTGCCAATTGGTTCTCGAAAAATGTGAGAAAAACTCCGAAAAATAGTTGAACGTTAAGCGTAACCTTGGGAAGTATATCGAACATAGTTTGATGAAACTTGATTCAATATCTTCTAAATTAGTTCATCTATAATCTCCCCCTGAACCATTGAATTTACAGAAAGGATTGGTCTTTTCAAGGCGGAAGATATGCAACCCGCAATACATTTACAATTTTGAAAAAGTGATTACTGGCGTACTCTTGAACGTATTTCAAAAATATTTTAGTACAGCATTTCTAGACCTTATATGAACCTTCTCACCAAATATCAACATTTTCTACCGATTGATTCTCGAAAAAATTGAGAAAATGCCGAAAAACTATAGAAAAACTTTAATATTTGGCCTTCATCCTTATGAAGTTTCAAAAATCCTTTCTTAGTGCGCATCTAAACGTCCAACTGAACATGCCTGCCAAATTTGATGCATTCGGTTCAGTAGATTTTTAGTTCTGGTGATGAATGAATGAATGAATCAGTCAGTCAGTCAGTGCCATTTCGCTTTCATAGATATGGATGATTTTAGTTCGACAAGTCAATAATATTACACTACTAATATTGATGTAGGCCTATTGGAAAAGTAAATCATAACACACAGATCATTGAACGACGTTGAGGCTACACCTTTGCCCTTGTTCAAAATTAGTTCATTCCAGTGTCACGTTACATGAGTTGAACGCGCATAAACTTTTAGCCTTTTTTCGAAAATGAGTTTGGCATGACTGCACCACAAAGCTCAAAGAATCATCCACACGTCCGACTTCAAGCGTTAATGGCGATTTTCGCCCGTTATAACTGAATGCAGCCTTTTGTGAAGGGTCCGAGCTCATTGTTTATACACGGCATCGTCTATTGAAATAATGGTGAAGCCTGTCCAAACAAAGAAGACATTCTGGCAAGATAGGAAAATGACTACTGCTAGGTCAATATTGGTTCAAGAATTATAGTTTTGGTCTCAAATTGTAGAAAACATTCTGATCTACAATTTAAGACCAAATTTATAGTTTCTAAACCAATATTGACCAAGCTGTAGTCATTTTCCCATCTTACACGAATATATTCTTTAGCTTGGACAGACCATAAAAGCTGACAATGATGATAATGATGATGATGATGATGATGATGATGATGATGATGATGATGATGATGATGATGATGATGATGATGATGATGATGATGATGATGATGATGATGATGATGATAATGATGATAATGAGGAATGTTGATGGTAATAATGATGATGACAATGATAATGATGTTGCAGTTGCAAGTTGTATAATCACTAGAATGCCGGGGCGAGCGTACAGAGCATGAATAACGCATGAAGTTGCTGTATTATCGTCATTGATAATCATTTTATGGCTCTTCACTTCCCCCCAGTGTGTAAGGGGATCAACAGTCTGAATTACAGCTGCGGTAGCCCGCGAAGTTCTATGCTCTATTATCAATTCGGTCCTGTATG